>OW964836.1:33050988-33328488 GCA_943142095.1 Ophonus ardosiacus
ACTATTGAATTGAATAATAATGCCTTTAATGCTATTGTTCTCTCTGTCATTTTAACATGAATAACCAAATGTAGAAAAGAACACGTTAGTCATTTTCGAGATTAAACGATATATTTTTAACCTCATTATAATGTATATTAATATAGCTAATTAATCAATTAAATGTGGTATTGTATTTTCGATTAAAAATATTTTAGATGAAATATTTTTCACTTTAAATGATATATACAAACTACCAAACTACTGTAATTTAACTTCTAAACATATTTGAATTGAAAGTTCGAATTAGTATGAATAATTAATGTATAATCATCATGCCCATCTTTCATTTCCATCTATTCTACTTATAAAATTATGTTTTAACATAAAAACATTAAAGTTTATAGTGGTAAACATAATGACGAGCCACCGTATCTACATGTTTTTCTTTCTTTTCACGTGAATTGCGTTTAATAAAAACTTTACTGTCGGAGCAGCTAATGGTCTGATGATAAATCTTTAAATAATTAAAGCATAAAGCCATGCACACATTTTATTATAATGGAAATTAGTAATTCATGGTTCTTGCTAGGAAATATGATTCGGTTATTAAAATTTAAAATGCAAAAAATATTACAGCTATAAATTCTACTTCAAAATATTACTTTTAGTTTTAATGTGCGCACGATAAGGAATTTTATCCATTACGGTAAGTAGATTATGTGAGAGATATTTTATAAAAATATTAAAAGCTTCAAACAGGCTACTTTACTCAAAAGTAAATATCATCAGGTCGTCAGAAGGTACAGTAAAATTTTTGAAAGAAGTCCGATCAAGGCCATCTACGAATTGCATCTATGAATTAATATTTTATGCTGTCAAATTTAGTAGTGTCGTTTACATAGTTTTTATGAGGATACAATATATTATGTACCCTCATAAAAACTAAGTAAAAGACACTACTAAATTTGACAGCATAAAATCTTAATTCATAGATACAATTCGTAGATGGCCTTGATCCGACTTCTTTTTTTTATTTATTATTATTTCGTTATTCAATTTTATCTAATTCCGACAAAATAATTTAATAGATATTTACACACCAAGTGAGCTAAGGTAATGTTTATTCATGAGAAGAAAGTTTAGCTCACGAGCCCGAGGGGCGAGTGAGTTAAATTCTTCGAGTGAATAAACATTCTTAGCTCACGTGGTTTGTACAATATTTTATTCAATTTTGACGAAATAATAATAAAAACCATTGTAATATTTAATTTTGACAAAATAAAAAATTGATCAGTTAGTAGGCTAAGCATGATAATCGTCGCTGATAGACGTCAAGTCACATACTTAAAAAGCTTCATTGTCTGTCATTTATGTCGTAAAATATAATGAAAATGGCTGATAATGTCTGATAAATTATGTGGTAAGTGTTATTTTCGTTCTTGATGTTATTTTTAAATGCATTTTTTGTTGCAGAATGCCAGAGTGAGTTAAAATTTTGTGAGAGTGATTTAAAAAAAATTTTAATTCACATGTGAAAAAAGTGTTACTTATAGTTGTTGCTATGGAGTTAATAATGACAGTTTAAAACGTCAAAATTGAATAAAAATTTATACCAGCTTAATACACATATTTCAAAATCAATTTACCATTGAAATTAATTTCTGAATGTGTTCAGAATCCGAAACAGATCTTCCTTCTGATGTAAAGGAATTGGATGTGAGTCAATAATTCATAAATTGATATTAATTAAATTAAAAATGTAGTACTAGCAAAAATCTTAACGCCTCCACCAAATTTCGCTAGGAGGAACACCTACACTTCCATTTATTGGGATGTAATTTGGCTGTTTTACTTCAGGTGTTGAGCGGGGGGTTTCGTTTCGGGGAGGAAAGGAGCGACCGGAAGTCGGCGGCGCCGCAGCTAGCTCTGGATCCGTCCAATTTCCGGGACGAGGTTTCCTATTCCGGCATTTAGTGCCTAGGGAGACCGGTGACATTCCACGGCGCTGCTGCTGGACTGAGGCAAATATTAGCTGTTTTCATCGGGTAGAATGCCAAATAATTGTACGGTAAATGTGTCATCCTTCCATTTACAAACGTTTTTATAAGGAAGATATATTCAGAATTAGACTTATTTGTATTTGTTTACGAATGAATTTATAATTATGGAACTGTAAGGTATTACTAATCTTGACATCGGAAACGTCGATTTTGTAAGAATAAAATCGCTATGAGTGAAGCTAGGGCTAGGAGTAATTATTATTAACACCTAAAATCATTAACTTTAAGGAATATAAAAAAAACAGATAAATACACAAGAAAGGGAAGCAGATTACTCTTTTTATGAGCCTGAAGCTTATTGTGGACTCTTAAAGAGCCTTATAAAGAAAAAATCAAAGAGTCTGTCAGTTAGGCGAAGAAGTTGATTTCAACTTTGACGACAAGCGTCAAGAAGGTAAAAAAGATAGAAGTTAATTTGCACGTGGGCTGTATTGGTAGAATATTTCACTCGAAATACCCGGGTATACGCACAAGTGCAAATATTCACTCATATTCAATTATTATTGGTCGAAATTCAAAAAATACTATACCGTGATTGGTTGAAAATTTTCAGGTGAAATATTCTCTGAAATATCATATACAGGGTGTAAATTATAAAACGGGTCATAGGGCTATAACATAGAAAACAGTTTTTTAGACGCCAAAAGTTTCCATATTAATTTATTGAATATATAATTGGTGCCTATTATAAAGAAAAAAAATACAAATTTTTTGGTACCAAACACCTTACATTTCTGTTTCATATAAAGCCAGAAATTAAATTTAAAAATTTTTACAATTAAGGAAAAATATCACTAGCCATGAAAGTGACAGTAACAAAACATTGTCATGATAGGGGACAATTAAAGATTAAAGTTATTAATTTATGAACCAATACCAAATAACACAAAATAAAGTAAAAACTAAAATATTTATATCAGAAGCAATTATTATTTATTGTAATAGGTATTTACAAACTAAAGATGGTCTACATGTAATAAGAAATAAGTTATAAGAAACGAGAAAAACTGCAAACTACAAGGGAACAAATTAAAACCATTTATGCTGGGTTTATGCAGCATATAAATTATGAAATTAAATTAAGCTACTAAATTAAGAAACTAAACTAAAATAACGTAGTTTATGCAGTAAATTAAAATTCAGAATTTTATGTTTGACATTTCGTATAATCTAACTTTTATAGGTGCAATTGCAATACATTATATTTATATAAGATAAAAAAATAAAGGTAAACAATTTGTTGAATAAGTCCAATTAGTATTTCGTCGCTCTTTTCTGCAGGAACTTTGTTATCATCGTCGTACATTTTCATAGGTTAGGTGCGAAAATTTGTCGGCGCAGGTGCAGCATTAATATTTTGTAATTTTCTTCATAAGTCAAATTCTTCATCATTTCTTTATAATAAAACGAAAATAATAATAATTTAACAAATAAAGTGTAAAAAACGTTTATTACTGATATTTTTTCTTAATTGTGCAAATTTTTAAATTTATTTTCTGGCTTTATATGAAACAGAAATGTAATATGTTTGGTATCAAAAAATTCGTAATTTTTTCTTTATAATATGCACTAATTATTTTTTCAATAAATTAATATAGAAACTTTTGACGTCCAATAAACAGTTTTTCTATGTTATAGCCCTATGACCCGTTTTAAAATTTACACCCTGTATAAGATTGATTTAGTTGAAAACAAAGTCTGTCGATTCTATGAATGGGGATAGCTGTCAGGAAAACTGTCTATATAAATAAATGAATGATAAACCGAATAACGTTTATAACATTCAAATATAAACAGTCATTTTTTAAAAGCGTATTAATACACCTATAACAGCTTTTGTTGGTTAAAAGCACAACAGAAACTTATTATTATTATTATTATTATTATTATTATTGTTATTATTTACTACTGATTTACATTATAATTATCGTCATTATGAACTAAATGAGTCCCTGTCTAGCTAATGCGGCCCTGGGCCCTTATCGCGGTATTCAAGTCTTCCGCTCCGGTCCTTCTACTTCCGTTCTTGTCGCCAGATAACACTGCAATAATTTGCAAACTTGCCTGAAAAATTACCCGAGCCACTAGTGAATTCAGACATAAGTTACGAGTCCAACTTGCCTAGCAAACATAATATAAAATTGAGATTTTTCATACCCAAATTACTTCAAGACATACCAAAAAGTAGATACGATAGTAAATTTTTTCTTCATTGAATGTTCTTCCTGATGTACAACTCTCAACGAAACAGTATTTTCAATATTTGTACATGTACATTTGAGAACATTTACTAAGTGTTACCTCACGGGGTCTGAGAGCTGTCGTGGAGAGTACCATTCCATCGATTTTCGAAAGTAAAACGTTTATAAAATCCTTAAACTTTTTTTTTTCAATCTATCCAAAATAAGTCTTTATTCCTTTTTTTTACAAGTGCCAGTATGTTCAGAAAAAAAACCTAATTCGGAGAAGGCTATGAACACAGAAACGTATGTCTGATCATTATTCAATTCAAAAATCAAGTCACAATTGATCGTGAAATGTAATTTTAAGGTGAAAAGATAATAAAGAAGGATACAATATAGTGACATTCACCGTTTTCTAATTTATTTCTATTTCTAAAATAAGGATTCAAGAATATTTCTTTAGATAATATTTTTGACAATATCTCGTGTCAAATTGATATTTAATTAAATACTTTCAAATTGATATGCTTTTTTTTTTCTTCATAGCCTACTCCGATTTAATTTTTTTTTTTTTTTGAACACACTGTACTTATCTCTCCGTCAAAGACTTTTTTGGATAGATTGAAAAAAATGTTTAGGACAAATATTGTAGTAGATAGTTTAAGGATTTTATAAATGTTTTACTTTCGAAAATCGATAAGGTAGTTATCAAAAAATCTTGTTTTTAAAATTTTGATCGATCGCCATTTTGTCATTTGAAAAAATAAAAAATAATTGTAAATAATAAATGTTGTAAAGAACCGAAAGGTAATTTTGAAAAAAGAAAACAATTTTTTTAATAGTTTTTAAAGTAAGGGAGGTATGACGATTTTTCGAAAAACAAAAGAACTCCAATCACCAGGACCCGGGGCACCAAATCAAAAATTGGAACTAAGAGAAGTTGTTTGTTTTAATGAGTTCTAACTACCATTTTTGGGTGTAACGACTTGGTATTAACACCCTGTATAAAATATAAAAATAAATAATATAAATATATCATCACGGCATATTACCCATTTCTGGGTGTGCCAGTATCTACAACACATGTAGACATCGGTAATGATGACGATATATTTTACCGTGTGGGCGCTTACCAGGCGTCACCTCACGGGCACTCATAGCTGGTGTGGAGAGTGCACCACAGGGGTCACTTTTGTGCCATTTAAAATTGGAAATATTTGGCGTCAGTCGGGATCGAACCCGGTTCCTCCAGGTTCGCGACCAGACACTCAGGCACGCGGCCACGGGACCCCATAAAAAGGTAAAAAAGGTATAAAAGGTAAATGTATAGTAACTTTTCAAAAAATTCTAACTCCACTATTCTACTAACTAGTGTTACGATATTTTTACAAGTAAAAAAAATCTGTTGTGGCCAGCACAAGACCTCTCGCCATTTCCATATTAGGCTATATAAGTATTGTATTGCACTTTGCTATCGAACCGTCGTTTTATAGCAAAATATTACAGAACTTTACCCAAATATTGTTTTTTTATTTAAAATAGCATATATTTCAAGAACTTTTAAGTTCATGACGAAATCAGTTTGATATAAAAACACATAAATGTGACGTCACGTCAATCTTTTCAAAATTGGGGAGACCATAACTCGCTTATTAATAGGAATTTTGTCACCGGATTTTCATCAATAGTCTTAGTTTTCCTAATATTTTCAGATGAAATTATATAAAAAAAAAATGGTGGAATCCCCCATTATCACACTTTCTATATTTACCCCCCGGCGATAAAACAATTGAAACATCTGAGTTTGAAGTGTTTGTATAAGTATTTCTTGTATCTTCCACAACAATTCTATCTTACCCCGTGGTCTGTGTAAGTGTAATATGAAAATGAGCCCCTTAAGCGTTAGGTAAAATTAGATTCCAGTGGTGTGGTAGTGCCAGCGAACAACGAACCTCAACCGTTCGCAAACTAAGTCGCTTTCGAATTCAACTTGGTAATGTATGGCCGAGCGTAATTATATAGTGGGGCCGTCTACGCTCAACTCGCCAATAAATATTCATTACAGTTCAAAACATACTCCTACACACGCGACACGCTTCTTGCTCGGTTGTGGCTCTGGGTGGTTACGTTTTACGCTAGCTGACTGCATTCAAGGGCTACATTTTCGGAAGACAGAAATAGATATTTGGATTAGGATAGTTTAACTTATTTTTGGAAATAAGGGTAAAATACTGAAATTAAGATAAAATATCTGGAGATAAAATAAATGTATCTTAACAGTGTTGTACCTGCTTTAAAATATACTCCAATAATTTGTTTTTTAAGTAATTAAGATGCTATTGGAGTAGCGAAACTAGTTATCAGTAAATAAATTTTGTGAAACAAAAAACCAAGTACAGTCGAACTTCGATAACTCAAACCATGACTTGCCACAAAAAAAGTTCGAGTTATCAAGACTTCGGGTTATTAAATAAAATGCATATGTATAAATATTATTTATGTATTTATTCCAGTAAAAATCACTTACCTTATGATATACATATACAGATCAAAGTTATAAACATTATTTTAGTGTAAAGAAGTCACTTATTTGTGACTGACGAGAGAATTTTTTATTTTGATTTTCAATAAAAAAAGCTTCAATGTTCATCAATAGATAAAGTTTTTAAAGTACGTTTCAATGACATATCATCAGGAATGAAAATGTCTTAAACGTGATAAATCAAGTAGGCACAGTATTTTTCTTTTTCACTTAATAATAATCAACAAAGCATATGTTTGAACTTCAGTAGTGCAGAAACCAAACTGCCTCCTTCATGTTATAAAAACACCCGTTACAAAATCATGTGATTAAGGGATTCCTCCCAGAATTCGACTTATTGAAGTTGGCGCCAAATATTCTGTTCGAATTATAAGGATATTCGAGTAATCGCAGTTCGAGTTATCAAGTAAAAATTACCCATAATTCTCACTCTTGGCGCTATTGCCAACCAGTTTCATTCGAGTTATCAAAAATACGAGTTATCGAAGTTCGACTTACTGAAGTTCGACTGTATTTCAATATATAATAATAATAATAATTACTAAGGCTTTCATGGCCGGCATTTATCATAGGCTGGAACTTTTCCGGATTTCTGGGCCACGGTCTTTTAGGTACAACACCTAAAGTTTCGCCCAACAATGTATTAGGCAACATCAGAGATTTTCTGAGTGTTTACATTCAAAAATTATCTTTCACTAGAAAAATGACAGATTTTAATGTCAAAATTTGATGTATTTTTGACTATCTAAGATCAATTTGTCAAAAATACATCAAATATTGACATTAAAATCTGTCATTTTTCAAGTGAAAGATAATTTTTGAATGTAAACACTCAGAAAACCTTTGATGATGCCTAACACATTGTTGGGCGAAACGTTAGGTGTACAACTATGGCCCAGAAACCCAAAAAAGTTCCAGCCTATAATTTGTTTTTAGGTTAGATTTTTATTAACTGCAATTTATTGTTACAATGTTTCAGTACCTACGTCAAAATTTACAAATAAAAACTTTACACACAATTACAAGTAAACTAATAAATATACCCAACAGAATATCACATCGTCGAAAAATCTGAGTGAAGATATTCATCAGTAGAATAATATATTATTAGGAGTAAAAGTGATACTTTGTGTGGCGAGTATATAAGTTTGCACGAAAAACTATACAATTTTGTACTCTCCTTATGTGCAATTATATCAAAATTTGAAACATTGCCATGTACGGCCCTTGAAGTTGTTCAATCGGATGGAAGGTCAACAGTATGACTGAAGGATATATGTCTAGAAATCGCTAAAAAACAATATGAACTTTTCTTATCACTTTAATTCTAAGTATTCTTAACATCATTGCCAATAGGTAGTGATGTGCCGGGAAAATTCCCGGAAATTCCTTCAGTTACGATTTGCGGGAATAAATTTAGTTACGTACTTTCCCGGAATTTTTTTGGGAAAAAATAGGCGAAGACCTATCCCATTCAGAAATGGACTATACATATACGAACAGTACTGATTCTTCTGATTCTAATGTCTAATTACATATTTGTTTACATGTTAAATTAATGTACACTTTTTCGATATTAATAAATTTCCCCTTGGAAATTTCTCAACAAAAAATCCGGAGAAATTCCTGGGAATTTTCAATTTAAATTTGACAACTGTTGGAGCTGTTGGTTTTTAGTAACTTTAAAGTTACTGTAACTTCAAAATTTTTCAGGTTTAATTTTCTAACATTGTCTGGTAGGCATTGCACAAGTCAATATTTTATGAATTTTTAATATTTTTCGTTTATCCAATCTAGTATCATAGCTATGAAAATCGCTATTTTGTTTATATAAATATTTAGACTTGTGTTTTAATAAGAGGTAGCGTCATAATTTTGATTTCAAAGAATATAGATTAACAATGATCTCTAAAATTTAGATTAAACATTATTCTAATTGCGCTTTTTTGTAGATTGAACTTTTGAACAAGAGGAGAGTTTCCCCAAAGTACAATTACAAAGTGATATAATGAAAAATATACCATTTTAATAGTATTTGAAGTTGAAAAGTATCCCTTTGTTCTTTTATTTTGGTTGTCATGGATTTCAATTTTATTCGAAATAAATTTAATCTTGAGTCTAAAATCCGAGTTTATTGTTTTCACGTCATTAATTTTGAGGTTTAGGTTTTAAACTCTTAAAAATCTGTCAGGGATTTTATGTACAACCATTAATTTTAATCGTTTCACTCCAAATTGCAATAATTATTTTTCTAGATTAATTCCGCAGGAGTTTATGAACCATGATGCAATTTGTGCAATTTTTATTGCCTGGATGTGCGCTCAGATAAAATAACAAATTGCTCATAAAAATTATTTAATACTATTTCATTTCCAACTTTAATCCTTGAAATCCACAAAAACTGGACAAACGTAAAATGAAATTAATTATAAATATTATCAACCACCATTTAATAATAAATATTTTCCCACTCATTTGGGAAATTTGAAAGTTTCTCAAAAATAGTCAATAGTTATTGGTTATCATCAGCAAAAGAACACGTTTTTGCAAGTTCCTAGATTTCATTACTTTATTTTAGGTTTTAGTAACGAGAATTAAATTCTGACTATTTTGTACGAGATTGATATTAATATTCATAATAATCACTTTTAGCCCATTCACCCCGTTTATAAGTGAAAAAAATTGAGGTCAATATAAGTTCATTTGTCAAAAGCTAAAGTAAATTATAATTACGGCGCATATTTTAACCTTCAACGGAGAATAATTAAACCTTAATCCAACAGATTGCGATTTTAATTTGAATTATAAATCATTTGGAAATTTTTATCAATTTTTTGTTGTACGTACCTCATTGTATTTTCTTATCGTGGCGGAAGAAAATTTATTCATTTGTTTTATATTTACGAGGTTGACGTTTAAAGAACGAGGTTGTAAAGTTTAAAATATTGTCAGTGTATCTTCTACCGCAGCGTTTCCAAGTAAAAATTCATGGACTTTAAAATTTAATATTTACTAACAGTAAGTTTTAAATTATAGGTAGACGCCTTTCAGATAATAATAGATAACTGTTTCAAAGCTAAAATACACTGTTTCAATTACGACAAAGAGAGAATTTTACGATTTTAGTTTCTTACTAAAATATCTAATTTACAAATCTAGTCTAACTACTGTAAAGTGTAACATCGGACACTGCCTCAATAACTTGTTAATGATTTATACTGTCTTATTTATAGCCAAAGTCTTCAATCAATCGCGCCTGAGAAACATTTAAATAAATAAATATATCATCACGGCCATTTTATTTTGTGAGAAGGAAGTTTGGATCACGACGCGCAGCGCAGTTATCCAACCCTTCGAACAAAATAATTGACAATTATGACATGAGTTCTTTATACTATTTTTTCTATTTTGCACTTCCTAAGCCTTTTTTAAATAAGAAATAGTAATGTCAAAATTTAGGGTATTTGGTCTGTTGCCTGTATTAATATGAAGTATGATAATTCACTTGACAACTCTAACCTTATTTTTGTAATACCATACGATATTTCTATTTCATGTTAAATTTACTACTTTATGTCTTCTCTTCTTCTTAGTTTTAAATTCAAAATTATATAAAAATAAAATTCTAAACAATCGTTTGTGTTCGTTTATTTAACGAGATTGGACATTTGAAATTTTTGAAATTCTTAGCCACCAACCTTATAAAAAATGAGCTATTAATGAATTCCTTTTGGGTGCTGTAATAGCTTTGTTAATTTACAAATCTAGTCTAACTACTGTAAAGTGTAACATCGGACACTGCCTCAATAACTTGTTAATGATTTATACTGTCTTATTTATAGCCAAAAGTCTTTAATCAGTCGCGCCTGAGAAACATTTAAATAAATAAATAAATATATCATCACGGCATATTACCCATTTCTGAGTGTGCCACAATCTGCTTTATCGCAGATATCGGTAATAATGACATATTTGTACCGTGCGGGCGCTTACCAGGCGTCACCTCACGGGCACTCATTACTGACGTGGAAAGTGCACCACAAGGGGATTATAAAAAAAATAAAACAAAAAAAAATATAAAATATATCTTCATTACCGATGTCTACATGTGTTGCAGATTCTAGCACACCCAGAAATGGGTAATATGCCGTGATGATATATTTTTATTTTTTATTTCTCTCTCTCTCTCTTTGTGCGTGTGTGTGTGTGTGTTTTCTATAAAAATTTTGCTCTTTAATGCTCTGCAGAGTCTAGCGAGTCGCTCAAACTGGACCATTGTGCTGTCTATTTGGTTACATTATTTCTTTTTCGAATTTTAAATAATTTCTGATCCAAGTTCTGCTAACATTCATCTTTAAAATTCTAAATTGTCTAGTTAATTTTTGCGATAACGTTCTAACTTTGTTTTGAGCACTTTGAATGAGCTGCTGATTCGATTTGGTGGCAAAAGTTCGGGCCGCCCACTTTCGATAAATTAATACTTATTACACTTTTTTCACATTTATGTATAGTTCGGTAAATAGTTCTCTGTCCCATATTTTGTTCCCCAAATGACGTCATTATTTAGGATTTAGGCTGTGTTGGATACCGCATTTTACAATTTAGATTTTATGATTTAGGTCTTCTTCACAAAAATACAACTCCGAATGGCACACTAATGATATCCATTGGTTTATATGGCAACACTCTAGAACAACAAAAATGAATTATACAATTCGAATCAATTTGGTGCTTGAGAGTAAATGCTAATTTTATATTTCATAAAGTATTTAGAATCTAAGAAACTATTCTTTGATAACAAATTTGACGTCTTGTACAAATTATAGCAACGAACATGATTTGTTTAATTAGTGCGCGTCAACTTCAAGGAATAGTGTGCTCCTGCAAAACCCTAAAATCTAATTCTTAAAACAGTAAATAATCACTAGATATCAACATCGAAAACAACCTAAGTGTGCTCCTTCAAAACTCTAAAATCGAATTCCTAAAATCCTAATCATGACATTATTTAGGGCATACAAATTTAGGATGTTGCACTTTTATCACCCTAATATCTAAATCCTAAATTTATATGCCCTAAATCTAGTGATTATTTAGGATTATAGGAATTAGATTTTAGGGTTTTGCAGGAGCACACTATGCCTTGAAGTTGACGCGCACTAATTAAACAAATCATATTCGTTGCTATAATTTGTACAAAACGTCAAATTTACTGTCAAGGAATAGCTTCTTAGTTTCTATTTTATGAAATATAATATAACATTTACTCTCAAGTAGTGCTCGGAATACCAGTGGATCCAAAAGACCACCCGCCCACCCGTATTTCAGTGAATACGGGTCGGAACCGATCTACACCCATAAGACCCGTATTACCCATAAGAACCACAGACCCGTATTACCCGTAAGAACCAGAGACCCATATTACCCGTAAGAACCATATCACCCGTAAAATGTATTATTACATTGCTATTTGTTTACATAATCTTACCGTTGAAAAATAATTTTATTTAATTTAGTTAATTTATTTGATTAAACACTTCACATAATACAATAGTTTTATAAGTTAGTAATATATAAATATATAACGTTAAGGGCAATACGGTTCTTACGGGTAATATGGGTCTGTGGTTCTTACGGGTAATATGGGTCTGTGGTTCTTCTGGGTCTCACGGGTCTTATGGGTGAAGAACGGCTCCGACCCGTATTCCATTTGGTCCGGGTGGGTGGGTATTTCCCATGTAACTAAATACCCAGTTCGAAGTCCTAGCCCTACTCTCAAGCATCAAATCGAATCGAATTGTATAATTAATTTTTGTTGTTCTAAAGTGTTGCCATACAAACCAATGGGTATCATTTGTGTGCCATTTGGAGTTGTATTTATGTGAATAAGACCTAAATCCTAAATATAAATGCCAAAATGCGACATCGGACACAGCCTTAATAACTTGTTAATTATTTATATTGTCCTATTTTTAAAGTAATACTGTATCATTATTATTATAAATCTACGTATAAATATAAACACTGTCAGCTAATGTAAACTAATGCATCTTCTTTTTATATATGTTTGTACTGGTAACCCCATTCTTTACTTCACACCGCAGTGTAGGCTAATAGAATAAAAACAAAGTACAAAACTACACATCAGTCACTAAAGCCAGGATAAAAAATCCTTGCGTTGAGAATAATTGACAGAACAGGACGGCGTTGGGCTGGAACAACATTCGCGAGATAATACCATTATTTTTCTCTTTCTTTCACCTGTGGTTCATTTTAAAGAGTTGACAAGTGACACGGATTCGCTTTTAGTATAATTTACTTTGCTGCTACAACCGGAGGTCGAAGTTCACACGGGGCCGTCAAGCCAAAAATACACAGGCTACGAAGATACAAATGTCCAAACTGACTACGCTCAGATTAACATGGGAGGATAAATTGCAAGAGTTTTAAAAAAAGAGAAAAGTAATTTGACATATAAAATATAATAAATGAGTTAAATATATCTCCATGTATTACGATGTTTGAAAATGGTATTATTAAAAACATAAAACAATGGTTGATGATTAAAGCCTCTCATTTATAATTAAAAATTCGTGTATAAAGTTTTAAAATATATTTTTCTATTGTGGTTGTTTAATATGTACTTTATAAAACTCATTTAGATATCATAAAGTACTTCGTTAAAGAACTCAAACTTAATTTCTGTTAGGTTGGTTCTAGAAGACGTACTATTGAAATGAAGAGGTAATATAAATAAATGTCAATTACTGTTACCAACAATCATATCAAAAATTAAATACTCCCAATCAATTTTCATAAATTCTATAATTTTTTTATTAAAAATACTAAGAAGAGAAATGACTTAAATCTAGCAGCAATTCGAAAACGACCTTCGGGACAAGTTATAACTTAATTTCAGTTAAATGGGTGTCATTGTTAAATCAAGGTTTATATCTTATTTTATTGACGACCACATGAGTTTCTTTGATGTATTTATTTATTTATTTTTTAAAATTTTGACGACCATTGTGTTTTATATGTTATTTATTATTGTCTTATATATGTATCCATGTTTTACAATCTAAAAATTTTCACGTAAGTTACACATGTTTGTATTTTTTAAAAATATTTTTTAAAAAATCTGTAATATTATTGTAACTCCTGAAGAAGACACATGAGGTGTCGAAACCGGTAGAGGCGGAAAATATATTTCATAATTGACTGAAATCCAGTAATTTTCTTTCCTTCATTTTTTTTAATATTCTGTGACGTAGATACAGAGATGATTTTGTTCTCAAACAGTGGATTTTACTAATAATTGACTTTACATAAATTTATTTTTTTCAGCACTTATAAAATGTATAAATATGTTAAACTAACCCTTGTGGTCAGTAATTGGAAATACGGGTGGATAATAAGTAATTTAATGTCATAATAAAAAAAAACTACGTATATATTATAGTGCAAGATTTGATTACCACTGGTAGCCTATGTCATTCAACATATCTTTTACTTTCATACCAACGCTTGTAATATGTCATGGCATCATAAATTTGAACTAGTATTATTTGGTTTATTTCTGTTGTTTTATTGTTGTTATTTTCTGCATTTACATACTTGTAAATAGATTCCGTATTTCAAAAAGGCGATAGCAGAAGGTTTGAAACTAGTAAAAATTTGGAATAGAATAAACGTGTGACGTAGATATAGAGATGAGGAAATGGTAATAAAAACTCGATTATTTTAGAAACTAAACTATTTTTAAACTTTGATAGTCCTTAATATACAGTTTTAAGGTCTAGTTTTAATATAACTGACCTTCTAATTCGTTACTACGGTGGAGGATCCTATTCTATTACAAATAATTACTCAATTTGAAATTTCTCCCTTTCGTCAACCAAATTTCATTACTCTCCCCATAATTTTTCACCTTCACCCTGACTTCATCGTCCAACTCCTCCCTTTGTAGAAACCATAACTTACCATGAAGTCCGCCCCCTATAAATAAGCGGGCTCTCACCCGCGATTTTAAAATCATATCTCGTATCGTTGCCCTCTGGTTCAGCGAGACAGGCGAAAGAACATTGCATGTAGCAAGCGTAACGTGCAGTATGGGGTAATTTAAGACGGAACCTCCCACTAGTCGTACTAGGCGAACAAACAGCGATGAAAGGAGGGTTGATTCAAGAATTGTGATAGGAAGACGGAAAGGGAAGAGACTCGATGTTGATAGTGCAAATAACGGATGTAGCATTGATTGTTTTATGGTTATAAAAGGTTCAGAAAAGTTTGAATTTACATACGTATACTTTTGACTCCTGTGGAGCACTCGCCAGCAATGAGTGCCCGTGAGGTGACGCCTAGTAAGCGACCGCACTGTACAAATATGTCAATATCATTACCGATATCTGCGATAAAGCAGATTGTGGCACACTCAGAAATGGGTAATATAACGTGATGATATATTTATTTATTTGCTTTTCGAACTGAAACTAAAGTACGTAACAAAAGTTTTAAGAAAAAAAATGCGCTCCAAATTTTATTAATAAATACAGTCTAATCTAGTTGTCACTGGACATAATAAATACAACGGGTGGAATTCAGTGGGTTGTATTAAGGTCTGTATTAAAACTTGTATTGAGTATATAGCAACATTGTAATATTTTCCACATGTATCAATAAGTTTCAATTGTGATTTAGAAATTTTACCACAGGGAAAAGTAATGCAGATATCCTTTAGTCAAATGAGGAAGTATTATTGTAAATGGAAGGTGTAAAAGGAAACTCATTATTGCAAAATTAGATTAGTAATATGTCAAATTTTGTGTCAAATCATACCTGAATGTTAATGTATTTTAAAATATCTCATCTCCCGTTTGATCACTTTTCACATTTGTCCCTTCTTTATGTCGTAATTGTATGGCTTTCTTACTTCTGTTAATAATATTTTTTTCTTTATTAGATCCTTTGGTCTCTGACAGGTATTACAAAGTTGCCAAAATATTTTTGACAAAAGGACTGTTTTAGCTCACCCAATGTGTTCAAAAAAATCCTAATTCGAAGTAGGCTATGAACTAAAAAAGTATGTCGATTTGAAAGTATTTAATTAAATGTCAATTTTACACAAGATATTGTCGAAAATGTTATCTAAAGAAATCAAAGCTTTTCTAATCGAATTCTTATTTTAGATAAATAAATATATCATCGCGTCGTTATTACCGATATCTACATGTGTTGTAGATACTGGCTCTCTTATTTTAGAAAGAGAAATAAATTAGAAAATGGTGAATGGCAATATTCTGTATCCTTTAATATCTTTTTCCCTTAAAATTACATTTCACGATCAATTTTAGTAACTTGAGTTTTGAATTGAATAATGATCATACATACGTTTCTGTATTCATAGCCTACTCCGAATTAGTTTTTTTTTCTGAATAAATGTGAAATTGTTAACGTTTTTATGCCCGGTTTCACCAACATCAAATAAATCTTCGAATAGCTTATTCATTGAATAAAAGAAAAATATCGCATCGAAACCATAATGCAAATGACAGTATTTATTCTAGCTGTCATATTTTGATGCGATATTTTTCACTTATTCGACGAATGAGCTATTCAAAGATTTATTTGATTTTGGTGAAACCGGGCATTAGGGATCAAAATATAGGACAACTATTTACCGAATTATACGGGAACGTGAAGAAGGTAAAGTATTAATTAATTATTTAGTTCAGGTTCAAATGTGTCGGTGGGAGGGAGGAAAGAGTTAGAGGGGCGTGAAAAATTTTTGAAGCTTGAAGGGAATCGCAATGGTAACAAGGTTGGAAAACGCTGTATAAATTGATCAAAATGTGGACAACCTGAACTTTTGTACCTCAAATCGAATTATAGTGTTCAAGTTCAAAATGTTGAAGACAAAGTTAGAACGTCAAAATAATTCGACAATTTAGAATTTTAGTAGAATTTAGTAATGATTGTTGGTCAGACATAGGTAATTTAAAATTTCGGAAAAGAAATAATATAATTAAATGGACAGCGGCTCATCATGAGGGAATCGCTAGATGTTGCAGAGCATTAAGAAGCCAAAATTTTATAGAAAAAAGAAGAGAGTATAATTCTCCAAATGTTTCTCAGGCGTGACTGATTGAGAACTTTTGGCCATTTCTTAGCAGAAAATATACAATAATGGCAGGGAACACCAAAATGAACAACAGATAAAAATATTTCTAATGATTCTGGAAGTAGATTTAACATCGTCCTACGACAAATGAGACAAGGTATTAGAAAACTACATCGCATCTAACCAATTAGATCTCAGTACGTACAACTCCTTATGTCAACGTTTCAATAAAAAAAAACTATTTGATGAAGAAGCCTAATTTTCCTCAAAACTTTTTTACATACGTTTTTCTTGCTTATTGCTTTTAGAATAACATAAACTCATGGGGTGTTCTGGAGCAGAAAACGTCATTTGATCACATAGTTAAATATACATTGTAATCATGACTATCAAAATTATGTTGGGATTCAAATGGTGTCAAAATTAACAACGTGATTATTGTTATCTATGATTTACGCAGCTGTTACCCAATGTAAATTACTTATTGCGGTTCCGACAATCCCAGTTTAATCTGAAAACTTGATTTTACCAGGGCCCCATTTGCAATAAAGTAAACTACGGGGACACAAAGAATTTGGCGACCTAAAAATATTAAATGAAATAGGGCTGTTGCAAGAATTTTTATATGACTTCTAAGTATTAAATTTTAAAAGATTGTTCTTTAAAGAGCCTCAAATTTGAAAATATCACGAAATATCCTTTAGATATTTTACAATTACCTAATTTATGAAATTTGGATAAAATTTTGAATAAGTCACGTGATCTGAAACAGAATGTGACGTCAGAGTACATACATCTTCAGGTCAGGTATTGTCAAAGTTATCAAACAAGTGTCAAATTTTTAGATTGGTTCAAGTTGTATAATATGTAGGTAATAAAAAGTTCAAAATAAAATGAGTAATTTACGATATTGTATTGTGCCTTCTTACAAAAATACTGTTAGGAACAAACCTACTATAGAGTTTATAAATTTTACGGAAGATGAGAAGAAAAGAAAATTGTGGCTAGAAGCAGTAGGTCGAAGAGCTGATAATTTGTCAGAAAAATCGTGTCTTCATGTTTATGAAGATCATTTCAACTTTTATCCATCTTCACGATAACAGTATATTTTTGTTGCTTCACTTTATGATAGATCTACATGTCCTATAGCAGATTCAATGTAAAAATCACGACCAGAACTTTAAAATAAAATATATTATCAATTTATATTGCAAATTCAGTTTTTATATTTTATTTTACCTCAACTCTTTAACACCCCTTATTTCGGTAGCAGTAAACAATCGTTCTGATATTAATTCAGCCATCATCCAGCTATCGACCTTCGGTAAATTGTCCGACTTAGCTTGAGTGTAATTTGAATTAGCCATTATTACTTTATTATTCAATTACAATGAGCAGCCAGCGTCAAATGTCAAATTAAAAGATTTTTTTATTAACATGTGACAAACTTTAGCCTACCTTTATTTATGTAAATATTATGAATAACCGTAGGTGCTGGAAAAACTATTTTCCTATTGGCTATTAATGATGTAATGTATGTGCTTCTACGTCACAGGAGTGGGGGGTAGTTTTTCAGGACGCCAATCTTTTTATTTAATTATTTCCACAAATAACAACAAATTATTAAAATAAAAATTATTACTAAGAAAATCATTGCATAAACTTTCATTTAAAATAGTTTTTGAAAAATGTGAAACAGGCTCATTCTTGATAGAAACAAAAATATGCCATTCAAACAAAAAGAATTAAAATAAAATACAACAAAAACGGTAGAATATGGCGTCGTCGCAAATTGAAAATTTGGTAAATTCAGTAGCTAATTGCTTAGTAACTGATATAAAAGCCAAAAGTAACCCAACAAAATACTAGATTTCTTGATGGTTCCTATAACCATTCCAAAGCAGAAAAAATATTTCAATGTAAAGAGATGTGTATTATTAAAGGTTTTTATATGTATGTATAGTTCTCGTCACCAAATATCGAATAACGGTCATACACACCTTAACCGCCCATCAGTTAAATTAGCAAAGAAACCTATAGTCTATTTGAGAATGACTGGCAGTAATAAATCATTCTGTCAAAGACATTCCAGTGGCGCGCCAATAATTGTTTGCACATGGATATATGACAGGTACCAATATCTTGACAACACACATGAAATAAGTATAAATTTTAGTATGTAACAAATAAAAATGTAAATATTGAATGTATGTATGTAAATATTAAATGTATGCAATATAATAATAATGACTGAGAAAGTTATATTTAAATATTAAAAACTTTTATTTTTAGTAAATGTATAAACAGATCACTCTACAAATCCTATCTACGTCTATGACACAGTCCGACGGGGATTATCGGACGGCATTTCTATTGTTCGACAAGTAAGTTTCGTTCCAGGTACAAAGCGTGGGGCTTATTTTGATCATCCTAGTGTAGTTACAACTGATTTTTCTGGTAGTTTTATTTGCCACATTGCTGGCAAAAATCCAATACTACTCTTGCAAATAATGATTTATTACTGCCAGTCATTCTCAAATAGACTATAAAACTTTTGCTCACCATAAATAATAAGACTGAATACTGTCACTGTTTAAAACACAAAGCAATTTTCGGTGCAGGTACCATAATAAACTACTCCATTCTAATTTTGTACTATAGGGGGGTTAGCCCTTTATAACTGTCTCTCGATTTTTGGTGACGAGAACTATACTAGGCTAATCAAAGAACTAACTAGATTTTAAATTCTTAGCTAATGAAGCTACTATTTACTAACTGGCGCCTCCACCAAAAAATTCCTAAACTCTCATATGCAGTTAGGCATTTTGCCTGAAGTTTACAGTGTTACGTTAAAGAATAGGGCTCTGTACACAGTTTAACCGTTGTGGTGAAACTCATTATTATAATAGGCACAGGGAGTTAATTAACTTTTGTAAACTGCGTTGAAAACTGTTTTTGTGTAATAACCACCCCTGAAAACATAACTTTGCCTACAAAGACTATATGTGGATTTAGGGAGATGTTTTAGTAGCAAAAAAAGAAGTAGAATTTGAACTGTATTTGAAAAAAGTAATATTGTAGTATTTGCATTATTTTTGAAAAATAGTCATTTATAAAAGTATATATAAAGTATCTATTGCAATTAATAAAAAATATGAATCGGTAATGTTTGTATGAAAAAACATTAACCTGAAATAAAATTGATAAATAATTTAAATATAGATTTTTATACCGGTGTCTACTATTTTCTGAACAAAGGAAATTCAATGTTAAAATTTTGATTTGGCGATTTCTCTTTAGGTATTAATTTTAGAACAAAAATGTAATTAAGAACAATATCCAGAAAGAAAACTACATGAATTGATTTTATTATTAGAATAATAGAAATACAATCTAACAGAAAAAAAATCACAAATTCTAACAAGAATAAAATTAAAATAAATATGAAATCTGTCAAAAATCCCAGAAACAACCGACATAAATTATTGTTTTTTTTTTCATGGCACTCTGATAATTGCCTTAACTCGTACATAAGAAACAATTGAACAAAAAACTGAATCGATACAGTTTTTCATTTTGAACATTTTTCTTTAAATTCTTGTTAATAGGTAAAGAGATATCGCCAAATCAAAATTTTAATATTGAATATCCTATGTTCGGAAAAAAGTAGACCCCACGGTATGCATAATGAGTATAGGTCGTGCCAACTTTTAGTGCTATTGATTTGTCTTACTAATCGATAGGTTATTCCCTTCAAAGCATGAGATTTTGCTACTTATTGGAAAGGGCCGGATTTACTACGTACAGTAAAATTTTTGAAAGAAGTCCGATCAAGGCCATCTACGTATTGTATCTATGAATTACGATTTTGTGCTGTCAAATCTAGTAGTGTCTTTTACTTAGTTTTTATGAGGGTACATAATTTCTTGTGTACCTCATAAAACTATGTAAACGACTCTACCAAATTTGACAGCACAAAATCTTAATTCATAGATACAATTCGTAGATGGCCTTGATCGGACTTCTTTCAAAAATTGTACTGTATACAAATCACTTTCTTTATTCAAAACCTACTATGAGATTTAATGTTATTTCTTTGGAACTAATTAAGGGTAATTGTGATCTGTAATCTTCAGAAGAGTCTCTAACAGACATTTAGTTTTGTTCAAACTGCGTAGCAACAAGTTTGAAACTTATAAATGTAGAGACAGTGGTTAGCAGAAAATCAGTCAGATGATAAAGACCCGAATAGAAAGCGTATTCATTTACCTGATAATGCAAAACAAATTATTTAAATATGTACAATAGTTTCAAAAGTGACGAAAAAGAAGAAGCACCTTTATCAAAAAACGCTACTTTAACGAAAGTTCCATATAGTACGGTGAGAAAAATGGTATCTACAAAAGTTACATAAAAAAAAACCAAATTGCAAGCAAGAAAATCAAGAACAGTTACCGATTTTGAAGCATACATTATTCAGAGAAAAATATATTTATTAATGTATAATATTTTTTATTCAATTTTGACGTTTTAAACTGTCATTACTTACTAACTCCATAGCAACAACTATAAGTAACACTTTTTTCACAAGTGAATTAAAAATTTTTTAAATCACTGTCACATTTTTTTTAATTCACTCTGCAACAAATAATGCATTTAAAATAACATCAGGCACGAAATTAACACTTTCCATAGTATTTATCAGACATTATCAGCCATTTTCATTACTTTTCACGGCATAAATGACAGATAATAAAGCTTTTCAAATAGATGACTTGACAGCTATCATCGACGATTGTCATGCACAGTCTACTAACTGATTAGCTTTTTGTTTTGTCAAAATTAAATAATATAATGGTTTTTATTACTATTTCGTTAAAATTGAATAAAATATTGTACAAACCACGTGAGCTAAGAATGTTTATTCACTCTAAGAAATTAAATCTTTTTTCTCATAAATAAACATTACCTTAGCTCACTTGGTGTGTAAATATCTATTATTTCCTAATCCTAGTTTATGAATAAAATTTTTTTAAAACATATTGTTGTACTTATTTTTAATGTTTCCTTGATTTTACGAGTAAAATAGAAATTGTATAAATACGATTCAGAAATTTTTAATTTACAACCATCTTAAGAATTACCTGCAGAGAGGGTCTTCTGGAGTCAATAGCACTAAAAGTTGGCACAACTTAAAATAAATATATAATGATATAAGGTTTAATGCGAAGAGTTAATATACCTATAACAATTGTTTAAACTGTTTAACTTTGTATGACGTTGTCTTCATCCTTGTAAAATACGTTACTATTTTTCAAAATTCCTTTACATTTTAGTAAAACTCTAATGATAAATCAATTAGATTCGATACGCTAGTATTGTTAATATATCATTTTTTTTTTTTTAATTAAATCAATTCTACATCAAGACTGAAACTCCATTAATTATTCTATTTTCCAGTACAACCACAGTCGAAGAACTTTATTGATTAATAAATTTCAAATTATTTATGGCTTCATATAAATATATATGTACGTTTTTTTATACGTAAACCTAAATATATCCGCGGGCTAATTTTACCTTCCGTTAAAGACGTTTCACTTTCGAAGTTTTCACAGGTTTTCGGAACGGTGCATTCAAGGTGAATGAATGAACGGAGACTTACCTAAAACAAACAAAAGAATTACACAGGGCACACTACAATATTTAAAAAATAAAAATTAATGAGACGCAAATAACGCTTATATTCGTAAATAAAATAAATAAATAATAATAATTCAGTTTTGCAGATATCTATATTAACCTGAATTTTAACTAAATTATAATTACATAATTCATTTCAAATAGTATTGCAAATGTTCGTTGCTTCAATTAATATTTGATTGAATTTAATAAAGCCAAACTATTTGCATTATAGTTACTATTTATTTTGTTATTTATGAAATAAATACTCATGGTATTGTTTCATACTGCTTTAAATAATTGTAATAAACCAATAAAATAGACCAAGGAAGTAATTTTCCGTTTCCTGAATACAACTAAAAAATATTAAAAAATAAAGAACTATTCAAGTAGCAGTAATTAATGAAGCAAAAATCGGTTAGAAAATAAAATTATATCGACGACCACTCACTTTTTAAAAAATAATTATTCAATCAATTTTCCAAGCGCACATCATTAGAATCTTCTAGGGTCACTAATTGGTAATTACAGAGACGAATGAAACCAAAAAAGAAGAAACAAAATTTAATTCATAAATTTAATAACTCAGCCGATATTTACACACGTACAAGGTTTTCAAAATATCAATACTGCAAGGGATTCAGATATTATTGTTTTATAATTGTTTTTGGAATATTTTTGTAATTTTTTGGTTAGGTGGCAGAACAGCCTTGGCTGAACCTCGCCTTTGACGTTTGACAATAAAGTTATTTATTATTATTATTATTATTATTATTATTATTATTATTATAATACCGTAAGGCCTCATTTCCACCGATGTCCTAATGTGTGATAAGTAGTTATAATTAATAACTAAACGCAATGCGTAAAAATGTTACCATAAAAATTAAGTAAATGAGTATCGTGAAGACATTAATTAAAATATTAACAATAATAAACCTTTCTTATTTATATAATATTTTTATTTCAATATGTATATTTCGACTGCAAAGCACATGACGTACGAAATAAAAATATTTTGTGAAGAAAGTTTATTATTAACTTTTACTAATATTTCTAGCTTTGCATAAGGATTAAGGCTTAAGAAAAAATCTGTTGTGGCCAGCCCAAGACCTCTCGCCATTTCCATATTAGGCTATGTACATATTTGACATATCTGATATACACACAGAAACACATATCTTCTTTATATATTGTCATATTTTTTAATTCATTCTATTCACTCTTATTCTGCTAATGTTCGAGATTCTTCCAATTCATTGATGAGAGGGGCGGTATTACTGAAGGTATATGTAATATATGTATCTATAATTATAAATATTTAATTAATAATAAAATAAGAAATATTAAATGACTTCCCAGAAAAAGTCTTCAGTAATGTCCCTGGCTTTTTGACCCTCACATTTATCTATCAATTACAAACATTTTAATTTTTCCACTTGTTTTCCATAGACTGCGAGATTCATTTACAACTTATTATTTAATATATTTATATGTCTCTATCTTTAATTCCATAGAAGATACACTAAAAATTTTAAATGTATCGTACAGAGATTTTTATAGGTATTCTTTAATATTAGTAATAACAGAAATTTTCAAAAAATAATATTTAGATTTAGAAGATTTTTGTAAAGAAACTTTTTTGTCCAATTGTTACCAAAATCTAATCAGCTCTTCCCAGGAATGTCAGATTGAGGAAACTGCAGTTAAATATTTTTTAAGTCTTATAGTAGTTGAGAAACCGTGGTTCCAACATCCACACACACATACACAAACACACACACACACACACACATCATCGTAAAAATATTATAATAGGAATATAGGGACCTTATCCACTAAAATCTGGATATGCGATTTTTAGCTTGATTCCAATACCTTTTTTAGCGAGAGGTATTAAAAGCAATGTGTATGAACAAAAGTTTGCAAATTTCTAACCTGAGGTGTCAACTTGAGAGCATTTGAAATTTTTTAAAAGTTACTATAGTTATGGCCAGTATTATACCGTGAGTATTTTTTAACGTGAAACATTGGGTTTGTTGTATCCATGGTTACGACTTGTCATTTGATTGACAGCAATGTATTTGCCCGTTCCATTTAAAATGAAACGTAGGGAACGAATTTGACATTTGATAAGACGTCAATAGAGGTTAATTTTGTTTAAATAATTATACCTGCATTCTAAATTAAAATTAGTTGTAGAAAAAATATAGTGACTCGGCTAAATTTCTTACAATATTTAAATATAATACTTCTGTCAAATTCATTCCCCATGTGTCATTTTAAATGAGAGACAAATACATTGCTGACAATCAAATGTCAAATCATAACTTACACGAAAATTCAACGGTTATCGGTCAACTGGCAAGATGTCATTAGAGGTTAATTTTGTTTAAATAATTATACCTGTTTTCTAAAAATTAAGTTTTCTGACTCCGCTAAATTTCTTACAATATTTAAATATAATACTTATGTCAGATTAGTTCCCTATGTTTCATTTTAAATGGAACGGGCAGATACATTGCTGTCAATCAAATGTCAAGTTGTACCCCTGGATACGACAAACCCAATGCTTCACGTTAAAAAATACTCACGGTATATATATATATAAATGTTAGTCTGCTTCATAAGTAACACGAACACGTGTTAATTGAATACATAATAGTGTCCGTTGGCGTGAAAATTTAAAAGCGGCAAAGCTCGTACGTCGTGTGTGAGTTTTATAAGGTCACAGAGCAAGTGTCGGTGAAGTACTCTGACATTTAAAGTACACTTACTTAGTTTATCATCAGGTAATGCCTTATTGCCCCTAAGTTTTATGAGAATGTTCTTACTTTTTTCTTAGGAAAATGTGTTGTAAATTATTACTCTTTAGAAGCAAACAGCATTAAATAAAACGGCCTGTTTTCTTAAAATCATTAAATGAAAGAAAATAGCCCATATTACGAGCGCACTTTTATAATACAAGCGCGTTTATGGAACGTACTTCTCGTACGACTTCTTTTATTAATACTCTTATACACTTTGTTTAAAATATTTTAGTACTTAACCTTATTTACCTACACAACAATTTATTAATAAAGTTAGTTCCATTATTGTACCTTCTCGGAAACATTGGGCTTGGATTATTCGCTAGTGAAATAGAGCAGTATGACGTCTAGCGGCAAAAATATGAACTAGTACATGGTAGTAGGTCCTAGCCGAGGTAGTGGCGAACGCATCGTTTCTGTCACTTATTTAACAAATAAATCACGAGTGGATTGAAATTTGTAGACTATACTTCATTTTACGTAAGAAAATAGTAGATTACTCTTAAGAGCCGACCGTTTTTACATGCATTGAATAAATAATTTAAATTTGTGAAACCAAGCTTTGTCAATAATAAATACATTTATCTGTAAAAATGTCAAAATCTAAAATTGCAACAAAATATGGTTAAACATCACTTAATTCTGTAGATTTTATTTGACAACTGACAGACGATATTTGTTTCGTTTCAGCAAAATACGTTTATATTCTGACCAATCAAAGGGTAAAATTTATATATCCCTAATTGAACCGACACTATTCTTACGTGAAATAAAGTATAATAACAAAATCTAAAACTTCAACCTTCAACACGTTTTAGTTTCGTTTAATCTATGTACGTCATTAGTACGCAGAAATCCAGAAATAATTAATTTCCATAATTTCCCGAAAACAAGAACTTAAATTCTATAGATAAATTTATTAGAGAAATTTGCCAATTTGAAATAGTTGGTAGACGAAAGTTATGCATTCATCTTTTAAAAATGGGAAAGGAACCGAGTAAAAATAATGCTTGCTCCTTGCATTTTGTAAAGCAAGAGTATATTTTGCCGGGTATAACTACAAGATAATAATTACTTAGTGTCTTTATTAAAATAATTCGTAATGAAATCTAAACTTGTAGACCTGCCTGCACAAAGATGACAATAAAATAATAATACTTATCTCTCCATTTACCAAAGACTGTAATAATGCAGTACTATGAAGATTTAAGAAAACAAAGATACGAATCATGTAAATTCAAAATTCGAGAGAATACTGAACATAATTTTTAGATGAAACGGACTAGTTCGCAAAATTCAAAATGTTATTCATACTAGAAACATTATTTTTATTTAATATTACCTATAATATTAATATTACTTTGTATTTCAAACGCCGCAGTGTATTAGAGAGTTGCGGAAAACGAAGTATCTACCTTAAACCGGCCATATTGTTACGTCACGCGCTAACCTCCTCTTCTTCTTCACTCGCGAATACTAGTAGAATATTTCTACCTAACATTTTTTTTAGACTTATGTCCCTTTCAATTTAAATACTTCGATTGTACATCCCTCAATATATATTATGTTGTCCTTATGGTGTACTCTCAAGGACTTTGACAAAACCGGTTAATAAGCCGTGATGATACAATATTATATGAATCAAGAATTTCTGACACATCAACAAAAATATTGAAGACATATTCTAAAAATAAATTTATAAACCTCTAATGTCCTCATTTTAATTTCTCGAAGACGTTTATCATGACAAGAAAATCCCCAGAAAAGTTAAGTTGGCAACGACGGAAAGTGAAAAACATCAGCAGAAGAAACAGTTTAAGCGTCCACGATGAAGCCACTTCCACTTCCGTCGCTACTTCATGGCGAGTTCTGGAACATTTTGTTTTATTTTTAATTTAAGTTGGCAGTAAGTTGCGACCGCAAGTTACAATCTGCACCTTGTCATACGAAACACTGCCTGAGGCTACCCCGGATTACATTACTGAAGAATGACGAAGGAAAAGACAGAGTACAGCAGCATAAAATGAAGTATTAGCTGACAGTGAAATGTTTAATTTTTGAATGAAATATTTGGGCTAATTTGTCGGAGAGAAAAATGTGTTAAATAAATCTCGGACGAGATATATGGAGCACTTTATTTTAGATATATGAATGGCTATTTTTAACATTTTTATATCAATTTATATAATCATAACACTTTTTCTCCTGTTACTACAATATATATTATGATCATAAATCAGTTTAACACATTTTATTTAAATGCAACCATATTAAGGTGGATTTATGCAGCATATTTTCTATTTTACTTTTTCTTTTCTTTTTCGCTTTTACTTTTACTTTAAGTTTGGTACTTTATGCAGCTACTTTAAAGCTTTCGGTACACATGCGCAGATGTGATTTTTCTGGCATATCAGTTGACATAAATGTTGTTATAACCTATAAAAATGGACACAAATGTAATAATTTGTGCATCTGCTATATTACTTGTAACTTTACCCATTTTCTAATTTTTGCAATTTTACCTACACAAAAACAAATAAATACAGGATACGCTGACGTTTGTCACGTGAAGTGGTACACATGCGCAGTTGTGAAATTCTTTTACTTTAACTGTCTTAAGTTGAAAGTTGGCTTTTTAGTTCTTAAAGTAAAATTAAAAGTGTGCACATAAAGTAGTACATTTATTAACACACCTTTAACTTTTGTAAAGTAAAATAAAAAGAAAAGGTAAAATAAAAAGTAGGCTGCATAAATCCACCTTTATTCATAGACTTATAACAATAATAACTTAAATACAAAGAGTAGTTACATGGTACGACTAGCAAATTAAAGTTGACGTTAAAATTACTTTATTTGAAATCGTCACTAATGTGAACAAAACTCGTCAATCGGCACTAAAGTAATCCATTATACATCGATTTCATACAATGGGGTATGTGACCATAATCGAATTTCAATATATATGTCATAATATACAAAAACAAACCTTTATAGCTTCTCATTATAATAATAAAAACTAAACATTAGTTTGTAATAATATTGTTATTAGCAATTTAATGTTTTGGAGAAGGGATCTGTGACGTCAGTAAGGTAGAATGGTAGAAGAAGATAGGTTATGGAATGGCGAATATGGGGCCTATTCAGAAGTCAATGTTTGCATAGTCGTTATGGTCTTTATGGTTGTTATGTACTGTAAAGATTGTTAAAATCAAAATTGGTATTGTCAGTACTGAAGGTGGTTACCGTCAACAATTGTTACGTGTTTTGACAGTCTTTATCATAACGACTGCTAAAACTATGTATTTATGGTTGTTATCACGTTGTTATTTCTAATATTTGACATGTGACAGATTATTACATCAATCATGTATTATTAATAATGTCCTTTCTGCTAAATATTAGCAGGATGCAGTTGATTATTCGCATGGATCCTGCTTCGACTTAAATAATGATAATAAGAACGACAAAAACCGTCGTGGACGAAATTTACTTTTGACGTAAATACATATTTCTTTGAAAATATTATATTCTGTGGTAGGTATTCGTGAAAACCTAGTTAGTTATTTATTGTGGTGCTAATGTGTGCTTTTTCTTAAATCAAAATAAAAAAAATCTTTCCATAACTTTTCAGTCACGTTGGGATCAGTGGTACGAATTAACATACCAGTTCTAAATAATTTAGAAGTTTTCAAATATGGCACAAATGTCATATTCTTCTTTAGTTGTTTTGGCAGAATGTGTGGATTTTAAATATGATTGGCAACACATTATTAAAAGAATAAAGCGTTGACATATAAGGTTAGGTTAAGTTCATATATGCTTAATGAAGTTAGCTATTGTTAAATAATCTGGTTCATTCAAAAGTATTATTTTGTAAAGATTGTCAATAATACCGACGTAGGTTCTGAATTGACAAATTCATAAAGATTGTTACAAATGTCTTTATGATAACAATCTTCATATCCGTAACAACCTTTATGACTGTTTTTCTCTGAATAGGCCACTTTATTAGTAAAAGTTGCTAAAAAATTATATTCATTAATTTTTTTACAAAAAAAAAACTGTTAAAAGCTTGTATAAATGATACTTCCGGTTATCCGATATACACTAAAAAACTAATGTGCTCTTCCCACATTAGTATAAAATTTGTATACAAAATTTCAAATTTTTCTGATTGATAGTATTTGAGTAATCGTGTCCACAGAATCCACACACACACACACATACACACACACATACATACCCACAGACATCATTGTAAAAATATTAAATTCGGATTCTGGGGACATCAAAACGTGCTTATGCACTAAAATCTCTATATGCAGTTTTTAGCACGATCCTTATACCTCCCTTACCTAGGGTAGCGGGAGGTAAAAAGTAACATGATAATAGTGTATCAATAGCTAAAGATGAGTTAGTCTTCAGCCCGAAACGTCCGTAATAAAGAATTTTACAATATTCGTGAACCATTAAGTCTTTTCATTCACCTTTAAACTACTATCATTTCCTTTGCGAAATACGTCAGAACCTTATTCAAGTTGCATTATGAACAAAAAACAACTCAAATAAAATTCTCACTATTCTATACGTAGTAGTTTCGACATTCGACTTCCCACATCCTGAAAGCTTTCAAGCTCCAGAGTTCGGTTCTACTCGTGTCACGTCGGCTACACTCGCATTAGCGGACGGAAGCGGTTCATACGTCACAGCACATAAACAATTAAAACAAGAAGGAACAACAGCCCAGCAAATTATTCCGCATTTACCATAATTCCATAGACAAAGAATACTGAATTACATTAAAGTTTCGCATGAATATTACACGAAATATTATACAGTACGTGGAGGTAGAATGCGCTCACACTCACATGTTCAGAAATAAATAAATGAATAACACGAACACAACTTTCAAACTTTCCTTTGTGGCCTAAACACTTGCTTTTATTTTGGATTGTTTGTATCTCTTTCAATTATATCCCGAATACACTGAATTATATGTGCGTTCTACTTTATTATAGATGCAGTCTAGTTAACTTATTTAATAAAACAATGCACAAATAACATTGCACCACTACAACTGTAAAAAGTTCAAAGCTTCAAATATGTTCAGTTAAAATTGGGACATAAACTTTGTACCACCTAAACATTGAATACGAATTAAGATTTTATCTGCCAAAAGTAGGTATGCAATTTTTTTTTTTTTTTTTAATAATTTAAATAATAAATAATAGTTATTTGTTTCATTAATAAAGAAATGCATGATTTTGGGACGAGTAAGAGTACAATTTAAGGAGACCCATATAAGGGTTTTTTAGTACAAGTGAGCTTTTTCTCACGTGTTCGGAAATTGACCACACGAGCAGGTGCGAGTACGCCATCTGGATCTTAGAAATATAATTTTTCTAAAAACCGAAACATTGTCCTTTTTACCTCCCACTACCCTAGGTAAGGGAGGTATAGGGATCGTGCTAAAAATCGGATATAGAGATTTCAGTGAATAAGCACGTTTTGATGTCCCCAGAATCCGATTTTAACATTTTTACAATGATGTCTGTAGGTATGTATGTATGTGTGTCTGTGTGTGTGTCTGTGTGTGTTGCTGTGTGTGTGTGAGTGTGGATCTTGTGGACACGATTACTCAAAACTATCAATCAGAAAATTTTGAAATTTTGTATACCCATTCTATACTAATGTGGGAAGAGCTCATTAGGGTTTAGTGAATATCGGATAACCGGAAGTATTATTTATACAAGCTTTTAACAGTTTTTCTTGTAAAAAATTCATTGAATATAATGTTTTAGCAGCTTTTACCAATACAAATTGAATATAATGGCACAATCTTCAATTCTACGATAATAGCATTTAGTAAATAACTTGAAATAACTTTATATTATATTATAAATTAATTTATTTTTGTACATCACTTTGCCTCTGCGTCAAACAAAAACAATACTTTAATAACAAATTTGACATATTTAAACAAACGTCACTGTCACGAAGCAATTTTCATTAAAATTAATAATGAAACCGTGTTAAGAAGAATTTAGTAGTTTAAATATGATTCTAATGAAATTAAGGTTTGTAAAAATAATATATTTTCCATCATACATAAATATTAGATATACAGGATAATTCGATTTAAGTTTGATGTTTGCAGCATTATATATCAAACAGCTCTCAATAAGAACGTGATTTCAAAGTGTCAAATAATAGTTTGCAACTACAGATTAACGAAATGGATAATGTACGGCGAAGAATTTACACAGGTTGCGTTTTAGAGCATAAGGAAGTTGGTGATGATTTTGACAATAATGTGTGTGTGACGATTTTTCCTTAAAATATATTAATGATCCAAAAGTTCGCGAAGCTGGTATTTAATACTCTTATATAATTTGAAACAACATATTAGATTTTAACCATATATGATAAATCGGATGTAGTACTTAATTCGGAGCTCTAACAGATTTTTGAGGAAAAACAAAACAATCCAAAATTTCGTATTAAAGACTTTTCTATTTATTGGACAACAAATTAGATTTTATTTACAAACGATTAACCGGAAATGATACTTTACTTAAAGCTCACTTCTATTTTAAACATGGAATTGGCGGGAAGTCATGTGTTGGCCACATCAGATTTTTAATATTTAATGGCCAACGGAAAAATATTGTATAACTAACTCGTGATTTAATAGGCGTTAAAATGTTTGGTTTATTAATCACCTTTATTGGCAAACTTGTTAGTCAGATAATTAATATTAAAATATATTATCAAATATTTAACATACCTAGTCAATTTTAGTTGAATACTTATTGTTTTTGATTAATAAATTATTACCAACACACCAACGTTTATTCCCTTCGTATTATATTCAACAATTATAAATAAAACATTTATTGTATATCTTCATTTCCAACTTTAATAAAAGTTAGGTTGGAAAAACTATTAATATATTAAAATGCGTGTCTATGAAGTTAACAAAGGAATGAATATATATATTTAAACAAAAAGGAAATTCAGTCATATAATGTAAATGTTTTATTTTCTATGACTGAATACCCTTTTTATTTAAATATATATATTCATAAAGTATATACAGTCGTTTAAAAAAATATATATTAAAAAAGGAATTCTGTAGAGTATATTTTTAAGTATTTTCCGTTCGCGCAGAGATGTGAAAAACGTGAAGAAATAATGATTCCGGAAATTCCAGCAATGTCCCTGCTTTTGTACCTTTTCTAACACTCCCATCGCATTGTTAATAGAATAGTGAAACGTTAGAGCATTGTCTTTTTAATTGTTTCATTTATTATGTAGCATTTCACCCCATTCGGGATTTAATTTGAAATGAAAGTTCGAATTTTACCGTCCGGAATGTGAGAGAGGAAATTGAATTTTAAATAAATTCTGTTATTGCGCCGTTAGTTTCTACAAATTAATCGCAAAATGAATTAAAACTACGTTATTAATAAATATTTAACTACAACTACGTTTTGAGCAATTAAAATTGGTGTTCACACATAAATGGACACACAAATATGTGTGTGCGTTTTTAATTATTGCCATTAATTAAAATAATACTTTCAGTGAGTAATTTACCAGAAAATATGCCATATTACACACGGTTATTTTTTGTATATCTCAACAGAAATTATTTATTTAAATTTTCCCATATGATAGTGTAATTGAAAATACCGGAAAACTTGACGAATTTTATTTTCGATTCACTTAAATGTTTGTATTACTTTTAATTCCATGTAGAAATACAGGGTTCGGCAAAAAGCACCACCTAGTTTTGAAGGTTAATTCAAAAAATCTGTTGTGGCCAGCACAAGACCTCTCGCCATTTCCATATTACGCTATATTAGTATTGAATTGCACTTCCCTTTCGAACCGTCGTTTTATAACAAAAAAATACAGAACTTTATCCACATACTGTTTTTTATTATATTTAACATGTCTTCTGCACACATATAATTCTAATTATATCTACTTTTCATTGTATGAGGAAGTTTCTAAATGCCAGAGATTCTTCCAATTCATTAGCAAGATTGGCGGTATTTCTTATGGATATATGCATTTTATCTATAATTTCAAATATTTAATTAATAAAACAATAAGAAAGATTAAATATACTTCCCAGAAAAAGCTATCAGAATGTCACTAAAACTGTTGATTTTTGACACTGACAAGTGTCATTTACAAACTATGTTATAAACATTGGAATTTGTCAACTGGTTTCCTTAGTGCCTTAGCCTCTGCGATTAGTTTACTCTATAAATTATAGTGTCTTTATCTCTAAATCTATACAAGATATAATAAAAATTTTAAGTGTATGAGATGGAGAATTTTATGTTCTTCAATATTTAATAAAAAAAAACTCCCAAAAAATTATATTTAGAAGAATTTTTCTAAGAAACTACTACTTCCGGTTGTTCAGTTGTTACCTTTTCAGCTCTTCCCAGGAATGTCAGATTGAGGAAACTGCAGTTAAATATTTTTTAAGTCTTATAGACATACACACATACATCATTTTAAAAATGTTATAATCCGATTCTAGGGACCTTAATTCGTGCTTATTCACGGAAATATGGATATGCGAATTTTAGCATGAATCCAATACCTCTCTTAGCGAGAGGTAAAAACAGCACAAGACCTCTTGCCATTTCCATATTGGGCTATACAAATATTGTACATTTCTGGTACACACAAAAACACATATCTTCTTTACATATTTTTATATATTTTAATTCATTCTATGCACAAGTTTCCTCTTATTCTTCTAATGTTCGAGATTTTGCCAATCAAGCAAATCAATAGTACTTCTAATGATAGACAAAGTTCCTTGACTGGACATAGTGATGAGGTAATAAAAATTTCTGGATTGCAGTCACAAAATTTTATTTAAATTCTCGGTTCGACCGGTTTCGAGCTTCACATGAGCCTTCCTCAGGAGATGAGAATTAAGAAAATTTTAGATACATGGCAAAAAAATGAAAACGTAAGTGCAACATAAAGCACATGGATTTCGTTAGAAGATAAAAAAATAAATAAAATAAATTATATAAAACTTTTATAAAAAAACTAAGAACAAATTTTCTACGTGAACCACACCCAGTAAAGTATTCTTACAGTTTTAGATATGAAACTTTTATGCGTTTTATCCTGTTTTACATTAATTAGGCTACTCTCAATATCACGCTCACGCACCGCAGTTAGTTTGTCTTAGGAAGTAAACTCCTCCATCTATCCATCTAGTTGTAAGACTAGAACAATCCCACAAGATCGCTCATCGAGATCGTTTGTTGGGGTAATAAATTAACTGGCCGTCAGCGACAGCCTGCAGGCCGATTCGAATAAAAACTTCCGAGGAAGTCAGCGCAGAGCGAAGTAGCACCAGATTGAAAAAATAAAAACCCACGCGTCGTTAATCACTGATGTGCCGCTCTGTGTTAACGACGCCGAGTGTGCCGACATCGGACATTGCCGGCGTCATCGCCGTCCACAACCGACATGCTGGACGACGAGTCACCTTAAAAAAATTAATGGTTTGATTTGAGGTTAGCTCACAAGAGGAAAGTTTTTAACTTGTGGTCACACCAGCGTGGGAGTTGATATAATGACCATTTGTAGAATATAAAGTTAGACTTTACTTTTTTTATGAATTACTTCTCGTAATCCTTGATTTATAGTAATCTTATTGGCTGGTAGCATGGACGTGATGCTAACAACATCAAAAATCTTAACAAACTGTATACTTTTTGAAATGAAATAGTATATTACATCCGAGGTGAGAGATGTTTCATTACAGCCGAGGACTTATGTAAGTTACCGAGGGGCAGTGGCGGCTCAAGGCGTGAGCCACTTAGGCACTGGCTCAGGGTGCCTGGCTTATTGGGGCGCTCAAAAAATCTAAAAACTGTACTGTACTGTACCTGTACCAGTATTTTTATAGTTAGTTTTGTTTTACTTTGGCGCCCACCACTCTGATATGTTTAAAGATAAGATAACGCGGTTGAAAAATTTGAATTCGGCATGAAATTATTTTTCGTATTATGGCTTTTCGCGATTTACTAACAACTTAAACTCATGAAATTATTTAATAACTTAAATAATAGTATCTGTGAATCGATATATTTCTCTTTCACTTCCACACGTATTATCTACGTAATTTTGTTTATTTTTAATCGTGTTTGGATAAAAACATGGGAAATTTTAAGATGTTTAAAATATTAGAAGAATTTCATTAAGTTAAAGTTACTTGCGAATCGCCCAACCGTAAAAATCGTGTAATATACACATGAAAAAGAATTTCATGCCGAATTTAAATTTTTATAAACGCGTTGTCCTATTTTTAAACATGTTAGAGTGGTACGAAATACATTGACAAAAAAAACTTTAAAATCATCGAAATATTACTTAATTCGATGCCATGACGAATGCAAACTGTATTAAAAGCTATTAAGGTAAATATTAATTACGTAATATTGCAATTTTTTGTGTATTTCAAATTTCTTTAAAAAATTGTAATTTTGGTTATTTTTTAACGTTACTCTTTGATATTTCATCTTAGTAAAAAAACAGCAAGATTCCTTTTTGGTATAAAAAAATGGCGAGCGCCAACTTCGTTCTCTTATACTTTCTGTCTAGACTCTAGAATATACTAGAAAGAAGATATTATGAGGTAATAAAAATTTCTGGATTGCAGTCACAAACAGATTACTTAGATACAGTAGAAATGAAATATTAACTTTGAATTAATTTTTATAAATTTTTTCGCAATGTAAGGGTATGATATTATTATATCGTTGAATTCAGGATAAAATTCTCTATTTAATGAGTTAATAAAATATATATAATGCCATTTAAAAAAATATAATATTGCCCTATAGTTTGAGTACCACTGGATTTATGATAATAAAGTTTATGCTAAAATGTGTCCACCTCTATCCCTTACAAAATATCCTAATCACTTTTTTCTGTATCTTTTCACATACACAAATAAACGGCATTGTTCCATTATCTTGATACACCCTGTATACCAAAGAAAAATATTGTGATGTGATATAACATGAAAAAGAGATGATGAACAACATAAAATAATTTTAAAGCCTAAAAATGGCACTTGGATCTCTATGAATTTTAATACATCTGTATATTGAAATAAATGAACTTACCTACTATTTACAAAAACTGATAAATCCCTAAAAAATATCACGCAATTTTTTGTAATTTATTATTATCTAAATTACATTAATATCCTATTTTTGTCTGTTGTGTACCAAATATTGACGTATGAAAACACTAGGCACGATAAATATTCCACATGTTGACAGCGTATTAACAAATTAATATTGGCCGTAATGTAATTAATCATTGAAGCCTAGCATATTGCAGATTGTAGGTTAGGTGTGTATTGTGGGACAATCAGATTATAGTGAATTATATCACAATTTACCTTAGTTCTGCCCTGATTTCGCCGAACCTTCTCTATGATTTATTACACCACCCAAGATTTTATTCAGAAAATGTAACAAAGTATAAATTAACCGTTGAATAATCACCTTTAGGCCTAAAACAATGCTTTAGGGTACTATTGTTATTAATTGGCGGAAAAATACATGCGTACATAAATCAATATTTATCACGTCTTTTATTCATAACATTACTAACTATAGGTGCGGTATAATTAACGTTAAATAATTAGTTCGTATAACTTCTGGAAACATGGGGCTGGAGTTATTCTGTTTCATTGATCTACTAAGGGCCGGTTTATGATGAATTTAATTTACGAATTTACAATTTATAACTTAGATTTTAAAATATAAACTCACTTAAGCGGCATACGATGGTTTATGAACGATTTACAAATTTAGAAATTTGAAATTTAGATGTGGAATATAATATTTTATATTGCAAAATGTAAATTTCAAATTCAACCAATCACAAGAGAGAACTAACGTGGTGGTATGATATAACTTTGATTTATCCGTCAGCTGTCTTTTCTGTTTGTGAGTTGTTGACATTTTGAAGACGTATTTACAGGAACAAATTGATATTTTGTTTTTTGTTAATAAGCAGTATTTGGGAACATCGTAATTTGTACAACAAAGCAAATGAATTGTACAAAAATAAAATCGTTTGCGTATTTTGAATCCAACGAGGGATAGCAAAGAATTAAATACATGCACGCTCATACGAGTATATTTGAAGAATTGTTCATGATCTTGTTTTTTCACTTTCAAAAACAAACTATGATACAGCCCATAGACAAATCAATGTGTTCATAGGCCTAACCACGGCCTAACAGACCATCTACGTTTTTACCTTCCGTCACCTTTAGGTAAGGAAGGTGTTGTCTTTTGGTCAAAAAATTCGGTGGTGAGTTTTTAATAAATAAGCACGTTTTAGGGTTCGTACAACACGAATTTACTATTTTTAAGATGATGTCTGTATGTGTGTGTGTGTGTGTGTGTGTGTGTGTGTGTGTGTGTGTGTGTGTGTGTGTGTGTCATCCGTGTGTGACAAATTTTTCTCCGACGATAACTCCAATACTACAATTCTAAAAATTATAATTCTTTCGTATTCCTCTTCTGTACATCCATATGAAGAGTTGGTTACAATTGATCCACCGGAAGTACCTTTGTTTGAAGTTTTTAACAGTTTTTTTAAAAAAAACGCAGTTAAATATTATTTTTTTGACATTTTTTTTATTATATATATTAAAGGAAATACTCTTCTCTATCCGGTTTGATTATACAATTTCCTTCATATTCAATAGATGTAAATTTAAAGCATTTTAAAGAAATTAATTTTCAAAAATTAGTCAGCTTTGCTATTTATCATGGAAACAGCAAAAAATTCTAATTGATAGATGTCTGTAAGTGCAAAACCAAATATGGATAATATAGGATCAAAAATTGGTATGTCATAGTGTTTCTCGCAAGTGACATGCAGAGAAAGGCCAAAGAGAAGATGGAAGAACTGTATCGTAGAGGACTTGAGAAAGGAAGGACGGTGTGAAGAATATGCGTTGGACAGGAATGAGTGAAAGAGAAGAGGAAACAGCGACCCCTAATAAAATAGGGGAAAGCTGAAGAAAGAAGTGTCAAGTGCATTTTACTTAGTGTATGTTTATTGGATTTATAGAACCTTTTCAAATGAACTTTTCGTATGGAATTTGTAAAAAATAGTATGTGTTCGTGTTCGACTTTACATGATATTATATAGAATCTGTTCCAAGGACCTTTTGGTATGGGATTTGTACAAAATACATCGAATTGACGGAAGGTCTTGTGCTGGCCACAACAGATTTTTTAAGTTTGTGTTTGTTTTATTTCTTTATTATACAAATCAACAATACTAAAAAAAAATCTGTTGTGGCCAGCACAAGACCTCTCGCCATTTCCATATTAGGCTATATAAGTATTGTTATGCACTTCGCTATCAAACAGTCGTTTAATAACAAAAAATACAGAACTTTACCCAAATATTGTTTTTGTATTGTATTTAACATGTCTTCTGCACCCATATAATTCTAATTATATCTATTTTTCATTGTAAAAGGAAGTTTCTAAATATCAGAGATTCTTCCAATTCATTAACCAGAGTGGCGGTATTTCTGGTGGATATATGCATTTTACCTATAATTTCAAATATTTAATTAATAAAACAGTAAGAAAGATTAAATGTACTTCCCAGAAAAAGCTATCATAAAGTAACTAAAACTGTTGATTTTTTATATTGCCGAAAAATAGGACCTTAACAGACAATTTTAATTTCGTGCAACAGAAAAATTCAACAAATAATTCGCTCTATGAGAGAATGCGTACTGTATAATATTAAAAATATGCTTAATCATCCCTCACAGTCTCCGCACTTTAATCAGACTGAGAAAATGCGGAAAATTCTTAAAATAAATAAGAATCTAAAGCAAAAAAGAATTTAAAATTAATTACAAGTAAAATGGCAGAATATAATGCCATCGGTGACCAAAAATTTGGTGGATTCAATGATTCATCGCTTAGTTACTGGTGGAAAAACCAAAGGAAAACCCTCGAAATATTATATTTCTTTATGAAACATAAATAAATGGTTTATTATTTAAATGTTTTGGTTATCGTACGGAGACTTTTTTGTCATGAAATTATGAATACTTTCAATGTTTACCCCATCATATAAATAAATAAATTAAATTATTTGTTTATTTTATATTAATAATAACGTAAAATACTGCGTTTTATTTTGGATTAAAAGGAAAAATATATTGGGTTTTAGACTGCTATATTTCCTAAAATACATTAAAACTACTGTCGTACGGAGACTTTTTTGTATGACTGTATTTGTAGTAGATGCTATATTTGATAAACAACTACAAAATTATATGTATGTAAAGCATAAAATGTTTACTTCTATGAAAATTCAATAACAATAACATTAATTCTAATTGGATACTTCATTATAATTTTATAGGGAATTAATTAGCCTAATATGCATATATGATAAAAATCAATCAATTGGTTATTAATATCGGAGCGTACACATATGTAATGATACGGAAATTCATCATGCGACATTATGTATAGCCAGAAAGTAATAATACTAATAAGCACTACTGTTTTATAGTGGAATAAAATATTCATTTTGATAATAGACTATGAATTAGTAATGACTAATGACATTAATTAATTAACAACGTAAAACTACATTATTCATATAGCTAGTACAATACCTTTATAAATATACATTCCTATCTCATTAGGACTTTTTACGCATTGTTGAGTGCTTTGTATTTTATGCACTTAGATTTTGTTGATGTTTGCACACATGCAAAAAATCTGATATGGTAGGTAAGCACAATACCTTTCGCCATTAAATTTTTAATAATTTAAATACATACATACACATAGTTACATGAAACGATCTAAAGAACTCATTATTCGCTAGTGAAATAGAGCAATATGACGTCTAGCGGCGAAAATATGAACTAGTACATGGTAGTAAGTCCTAGACGAGGTAGCGGCGAATGCATCGTTTCTGTCACTTATTTAACAAATAAATCACGAGTGGATTCAAATTTGTAGGCTAAATTTTATTTTACGTAAGAAAATAGTAGATTACTCTTAAGAGCCGACCGTTTCACATGTATTGAATAAATAATTTAAATTTGTGAAACCAAGCTTTGTCAATAATAAATATATTTATCTGTAAAAATGTCAAAATCTAAAATTGCAACAAAATATGGTTAAACATCACTTAATTCTGTAGATTTTATTTGACAACTGACAGGCGATATTTGTTTCGTTTCTGTGAAATAGGTTTATATTCTGACCGATCAAAGGGTAGAATTTATATATCCCTAACTAAACCAACGCTATTCTTAAGTGAAATAAAGTATAATAACAAAATCTAAAACTTCAACACGTTTTAGTTGCGTTTAATCTATGTACGTCATTAGCACGCAAAAATCCAGAAATAATTAATTTCCATAATTTCCCGAAAACTAGAACCTAAATTCTATAGAAAATTTATTAGAGAAATTTGCCAATTTGAAATAGTTGGTAGACGAAAGTTATGCATTCATCTTTTAAAAATGGGAAAGGAACCGAGTAAAAATAATGCTTGCTCCTTGCATTTTGTAAAGCAAGATTATATTTTGCCAGGTATAACTACAAGATAATAATTACTTAGTGTCTTTATTAAAATACTGCGTAATGAAATCTAAACTTGTAGACCTGCCTGCACAAAGATGACAATAAAATAATAATACTTATCTCTCCATTAATCTACCAAAGACTGTAATAATGCAGTACTATGTAGATTCAAGAAAACAAAGACTCGAATCACGTAAATTCAAAATTCGAGAGAATGCTGAACATAATTTTTATATGAAACGGACTAGTTCGCAAAATTCAAAATGTTATTCATACTAGAAACATTATTTTTATTTAATATTAACTATAATATTAATATTACTTTGTATTTGAAACGCCGCAGTGTATAAGAATACAGTTGCGGGAAACGGAGCATCTACCTTAAACCGGCCATATTGTTACGTCACGCGCTAAGCTCCTCCTCTTCTTCACTCGCGAATATAATCTGTCAATTGTCCGGTATAATGTTTTATGGGACTTGCACTAAAGAATGCTTAACCCAGGTAGTTTTTTCTGTCATGGATCGTACCCTAAATCTGCGTTTAAGATATTTCTTAATTACATACTTTTAAATCTGGGGTCCCGTGGCCGCGTGCCTGAGTGTCTGGTCGCGAACCCGGGGGAACCGGGTTCGATCCCGACAGACGCCAAATATTTCCAATTGTAAATGGCACAAAAGTGACCCCTGTGGTGCACTCTCCACACCAGCTATGAGTGCCCGTGAGGTGACGCCTGGTAAGCGCCCACACGGTAAAATATATCGTCATCATTACCGATGTCTACATGTGTTGAGATACTGGCACACCCAGAAATGGGTAATATGCCGTGATGATATATTTGTTTATTTATTTCTTATCTGGATTATAGTATTTCAATAATATATCATTATTTATAATTATTTATAATGGAAACAATTTTGAAAATTATATGTGAAGTTATAAACAAGTTAATTGTTTTGTTATTGATCATGGCCTACTGTTTTGTGTTACATTAAATAAAATTTATTTAATTTTCAAATTAATTTTTCTCAATATCTTTGTTATGTATATATTATAAAATAATTATTTATACGGTTGAATTCAGAAAAAAATACTCTGTCGAATGAGCCTAAAAACAAGACATTTTATTTGTGTTAAAAATAGTATATTATGCGGCAAGTGTGTGAAGCTGAATGTAAAATAGGCTTCACACACGTGTTACATACTATACTTTTTCTACGACCTTGCAATAAAATATATTTTTTCTTCACATTGTCATTCTTTTAACGTAAAGCCTCTGTATTATCGACTTGTGTAACCGTAGTTACCAACGTTACGGGTGTTTAACAGTTTTGTTTTATTAAAATACAATTCAGTTTGTAATATTTAAAATAATGAACGGTGCGTGAAGTGTTACTTCACGCACAGTGTGCAAAAAATCAAACTTCACACATAAAAATTGATACGTGAAGTACTCAATTCACACACGGGAGTAGAAAAAAACATTTACTTCATTTGAAAACAATCGCAAGCTTTTCTATCAAATTAAGTTCAACAAAAAACACAATTAAAAATGTATTTCCTGAAGTTCTATCTCTGAGTAAAACATTGTAGAATCACAGATCAATAAACTATAAAGCAGCAACACATGCTGTGAACTTACAACATACATTTTTAATAAGTTTCGTCTGTGCAACTTAAAAACTCATTACTTACTCGAGAGGAAGAAGAATAAAACAACCAGGTGTCTGTGTGCCAATAGTATTGAATCGGAATTATTTAATAAACTCAAAAGAGAATATCTGTTTCATGCACAAATGTGTGTTTTAATAAACATATTTCATATACAAACCATTAAAAATTTATTCTTCACAGTACGAATATTGTGCAGAGATATCCATTTTATACAGGGTATTAAAAAATAAAAATGAATAAAAAAAAAGCTTAATCAACATAGGTCCGATCTTCAATAGTTTCCGAGATATAAGGCAATGAAAAATGAGTTTTTTCGGTGTTTACCTCTGCTATCTCGAAAACTGTAAGAGTTACGACTTTGATCAAATGAGACATTTTGTTTACCTTTCAGAGTTCATTTTAGATGTTTTTTACCTCCCGCTATAGGTATAGGGATCGTGCTAAAAATCTAATATCGAGATTTTAGTAAATGACCACGTTTCAAGGTCCCTAGAATCCATTTTTAACATTTTCACGATGATGTCTGTATATGTGTGTGTGTGTGTGTGTGTGTGTGTTTGTGTGGGTGTGTATGTGTGTATGTGTACGAATTTTGTTTGCACTCTAACTCAAATACTATCATTCAGAAAATTCTGAAACCTTGTATTTTTACCCTATTCTAATAGGAATAGAAGCCATTAGATTTTGGTGTAAATCGGATAAACGGAAATGGAACTTTACTTGAAGCTCATAATGGTTTTTCTTCAAAAAATACCATTAAATGCCATTTTTTCGAATTTTATGTCTTATGAAAATTAAAGATTATTGAATTTTCTACAGGAATACATTAATACTTTTTCTATATATTTTACAGATAAATTTAAAAATATTTTTTTTTATTAGTCGCGAAGCCTAAGATAAAAACTATTCCTTTGTTACACAGTTCATTTTTCAAATGAATGTAACTGACAGTAAATGTCACTGTCAGAAAACTTATCACTTCAAATTAATAATAGTGACATTTTAAAAAGAAAATAGTAAATAAAGCAATAGTTTTCTGCAATGGAACTGTTTGCAGCGTTAGTAAATATGTAGGTAGGTATGTATTTAAATTGATAAAAATTAAATAGAGGGAGGTTTTGTGTTGGCCACATAAGTTTTTTTTTATTTCCCAACAAGTGCCAAAGAGTCACTCTTGCCCAACAAGTCAAAAATTTGTTGAAAATACGTATTTGTTATTTTATGTAAATAAAAATTTCATTTTTTGAGACATTTTTTTTGACAATGACAATTCTGTCCAATAAAAGTAAATGTACTAGTCCAATAAAGTGTCACATTATGGACACTAAATGCAATCATAAACCAAGTGATTATGATGCAGTAGAACATAAAAGGTTTTACAATATTCCTTTAGTTTTATATGATCACCCATCCAAACATTTTCAGAGCTCATTCCAACTGGAAACTATTGCTCGTTTAAAAGTATACGTGTATACAATCCCCAAATTGGTTTGCTATTACACTCGTCCCTATTAACAACATTACTGTAGGGAGTATTTAACTGTTCGATTCCATCCACAAAAAATATCTGGTAACCTGGAATCCATTTCGTAGAGATGAAAGTTAAATCTGTTGTTGTATGAAACAAAAAATCATTTGAAACAACAATTGGCTCCAGCAATCGCTCTCTATTTAGCAAACAATCCATCCAGTTGGAAAACAATTACAGACAGTGAAACTGCGTAGCTCTCAGTGAAAAAACCTATGAACTCCAACTATTACATTTTAATTCACTCCACTGCGGAATACCTGGGCCGGTCAAACATTTCATCAAACAAATGACGCATTTTTCCATCACGCTCTGCTGCAGGGAGAATACAAAATAAAAAAGGGAATTCAGGGTTTGTTATCTGCCTGTATCGTGTTCGCGGATTTTTTGCAAGAAATTGATCATCATCACCAAGCGCAGAACGCAATTCAAAATGAAAACGACCTTTAAAATCTGTTGCATTTTGTACTGTCATATATGTTTTACAAAATAGACGAATATCCGGTTATCTCGTAAGAAAACTGTAACTAGATGGAAAATAGAGACAAATGACTTTTTTTACCATCCGTCACCTTTAGGCATCGACCTTTAAACTAATGGACTAAGTATCTCCTATTCTTTTATTGTTAGAATAATGCTCCAACATAAAAGGATAGAAGTATATATTCTGTCCTTCGACAATACGGAAGTTCTCAGTTAAAGTATACTGCGCATGCGTTCGTACTCATTGTACATCTTTTTCAGCCATATGTAAACCTCTATACATCGCTCTCTATCACTAAATAGTTGTCAAAATCTATTTGACGTTTCGTGACTGTTTGTGTATTATTTTACTTTTTTGGAGAACATTTACAATTATTTCTGTCAACATATACGAATATGTGTTATGGGGTGTGTATGCGACAAAATAATGGGGAAACGGTGTATTTTGTGCAGTCAGCAGTACGTATGCCGTTTAGCTGTGTCATTTCATATGTAAGTTCTTATTAATTATTACTTGTCCCCTATAATATAATATGTGTATATAATATATTGTATTAAAAATATATAATGAAAGTAATTATGCACAAAAAAATTAAACATGTACTCTTAGCGATTATGCACCAAGTATAACAAGTTAGGGACAAATCAAATTTTTATTTTGCCGCGTTTTCTTAACTTCCATACTGTTGAAGGATAGAGATACTGTGTCTGCACCGTTATGGTGGAACAAACGTTTTGCTCGTACGCTGCGTCTATTAGTTTAAAGGTCGATGCCTTTAAGTAAGGAAGGTATTGTCTTTGGTCAAAAAATTCGGTGATGTGTTTTTAATGAATAAGTACGTTTTAGGGTCCCTACAATACGAATTTACTATTTTTAAGGTGATGTCTGTATGTATCTATGTGTGTGTATGTGTGTGTGTGTGTGTGTGTGTGTGTGTGTGTGTGTGTCCGTGAGTGTGTGTATGTGTGTCCGAGTGTGACAAATTTTTCTCCGACGATAACTCCAATACTATAATTCTAAAAATTATAATTCTTTCGTATTCCTCTTCTGTACATCCATATGAAGAGTTGATTAGATTTTGGTTATAATTGATCCACCGGAAGTACCCTTATTTGAAGTTTTTAACAGTTTTTCTTAAAAAAACGCAGTTAAATATTATTTTTTGACATTTTGTTATTATATTTATTAAATAACATACTCTTCTCTATATGGTTTGATTATTCATTTTCCTTCATATTCAATAGATGTAGAGTTAAAGCATTATAAAGAAATTAATTTTCAAAAATTAGTCAGCTTTGCTATTTATCATGGAAACAGCTGATACATTCAAAATTCTAATTGACAGATGTGTGTTGCAAGTGCAAAACCACGTGTAAAACCAAATATGGAAAGTATGGGATGAAAAATTAGTATTTCATAGTGGTCCTCTCAAGTGACATGCAGTGAAAGGCTAAAAAGAAGATGGAAGGACTGTATCGCAAAAGACTTGAGAAAGGAAGGACTGTGTGAAGAAGATGCGTTGGATAGGAATAAGTGGAAGAGAAGAGGAAACAGCGACCCCTAATAAAATAGGGGAAAGTTGAAGCAGAAAGTAAAATATGTCAAGTACATGTTTATGTCATAATTTTATTGGATTTATAGAACCTTTTCAAATGAACTTTTGGTATGAAATTTGTAAAAAATAATATGTGTTCGTGTTCGATTTTACATGATATTATATAGAAACTATTCCACGGTCCTTTTGGTATGGGATTTGCGCAAAAAACATCGAATTGACGGAAGGTCTTGTGCTGGCCACAACAGATTTTTTTCATTTTAGACCTAAAGCTTAAATTACAAAATTGGGATCGAAAAAATGCTACGTTTTGATGTGAAATGATCCTAAATTCTACTGTCGGTTATATCGGAAATGATATTATTTTGTTAAATGAAATACATATATATATATATATATATATATATATATATATATATATATATATATATATATATATATATATATAAGCAAAATGTATCAATTTTGCAACATTTAAAAAAAAAAACGTCCGTCCTCTCTGCCCAACCCTGAATAAAATGTTTTATCTTTAAATGATTAATGTAGATTAGGAAATAAAAATATCCATAAAAAGTAAATGTATTTATTATTTATAAACACAATAAAACTTACAAATACAATTGTAGTAATACGTCGCTAAATATGTTATGATTAATATTATTACATTTTTATTACAAAACAGTTTCAGTCGCTTGCGTAACATCTACTGCCACAAAAAAGCCACCTTCTTGTACATGGTAAGAAGTTCTCCTTATCACAATCTTCCTTATTCTTCTCTTTATTGATAGATGACGCTTTCTCCAATGTTTTTGAATAATTTTCACTTATAGTCCTGTACTGGAACATGCATTTTTGCATGTATACTTTGTGAACAGAAAGTACATCCATTTTTAACTTCAATACTTCAAAGACTATTTACTTTTTAAAACGACGTTGATACTTAAATATTATTATACGCCATTATCTATATAATTTTGTTGATGGTTTTCTAATAACGATATTATCATGTGAGTCAAAGGTGATATTAACATAAATTATAGTTTTTAGTGTCTAAGGAAAGATAAAATTCCAATTTCGTGACAAATACTTTATGCGCAATTTACAATGTAATACAAAATCGGCTGTTTACAATAAATTAATTTTCTATAAAATTCTAAGACTAGCTATGAATACATGATGTTTCCTTTAAAACAATCAGTGCTTTTTTGGGCGAATTAATGATTTCAGAAAAATATTTTATATACAAAAAATGATCGGGAAAAAGGTGTCAATGTATTAGTAATAAGAAACCGAAAATTCCACCAGTGGGTCCCAAACAGCAGAACAAAATTGTTTTTTTTTAAATGGTACCTACAGTATTGGCCATAAAGATAGCAACTTTTAAAAAAATTCTATTTCTCTGAAGTGAACATAAGAATATTGAAAATAAATTACATAAAGAATAACCTCTTAAAATAAGTTTATTTTATGTTAATATAATTTATATTAAATTTATAGAATTTATTTAATTTGCATAATTTTTACTTTTGTCTGGACATAAAAATAGCAACTACATAATGAATGTCTTTATTTTCTCAATTTCAACGTTTATATCGTATAATTGTTTAAAAAATATAAATTAGTACTTCAAAATAATGGGTCGTAATAAGACTGACTAAAGAATTTCGCAATTTAATAATTAAATCATATGAAAATGGTGCTTCGCGGAATAAAATGTCGAAGAACTTTAATTTGCATAAATCTACAATAGCACGAATAATAATCCATTTTCGAAGGTAGGGTAATATTGAGCCTTCTACAATTTCTAGTAGACAAAAAAAAACATCAAACCGAAGCGACAGAATAATAAAACACATATCGTTAAAAATCCGTTGTTATCATTAAAGAAAATTTTAGGCTTTCTACTAAGTAATGTTAAAGATAAAATATCTTTAAGACAGGGAAGAAGAATATTAGTTGCCGGAGAACTTTATAGTCGTCAGCCTGCAAAGAAACCACTTCTTTCGAAGAAGAACGTGAAGGCCCGATTATTTTTTTGCAGAAAATCATGTAAACTGGACAACTGACATGTGGAAAAGAGTATTATTTAGTGATGAACTAAGATTAATTGATAGAAATGTAATAACAAAGTTACTTGAATTCATGATGAAACGAGAAGAAGTAATAAATTCTCGTGGTTCCGGTTATTACACTAAATATTAGAAAATTTAGTTTTTATATTAATTTTATAAAAGTTGCTATTTTTATGTCCAAATAAAAAATATTTTTTTGCACATAAATCAATTTTTACGAATAAAAGAAGTATTTCGAACTTTCATTGTCTTTATTTTTTTTTTTTTGAGTTACACAACGATTCGATTGATAAAATTTCCAATTGTTATCAAGTGAATCAATTTTTGTTAATATAATGCAAATTATTTTAATGTAAATTAAACTTGGTTCAAGACACACAGTAATTTATTTCTGAAATCCCAGTTTTTACATTAGAGCAATTGAAATTTTTTTAAGTTGCTATCTTTATGGCCAATACTGTATATAAATTTTTAGTTCATTAAATAGAGATTTTTTTCTGATTTCAGCGATATAAATATCGTATCGGGTTGTATGACAATTATTTCGAGAAATATGGTATTAAAAATTAGAAATAATGTTACAAAATAGGCTACGCAATAGACAAGTACTGTAGTGACAGCACGCACTTTATAAAAAAATACCGTGAGTATTTTTTAACGTGAAACATTGGGTTTGTCATATCCATGGTTACGACTTGACATTTGATTGACAGCAATGTATTTGCCATTTCCATTTAAGATGAAACATAGGGAAAGAATTTGACTTTTGATAAGACGTCAATAGAGGTTAATTTTGTTTAAATAATTATACCTGCATTCCAAATTAAAATTAGTTGTACAAAAAATATAGTGTGCACCTTATGCCCGAGTGAATTTCTGACTCGACTAAATTTCTTCTGTCAAATTCATTCCCCATGTGTCATTTTAAATGAGACAGACAAATACATTGCTGTCAATCAAATGTCAAATCATAATTTATAGGAAAATTCAACGGTTATCTGTCATGTTGACAAGATGTCATTAGAGGTTAATTTTGTTTAAATAATTATACCTGTTTTCTAAAAATTAAATTTAGATGTAGAAAAAATACTGTGTGCACCTTGTGCCCGAAATATGTTTAGTGCTCTCGAGTGGTTTTCTGACTCCGCTAAATTTCTTACAATATTTAAATATAATACTTCTGGCAGATTCGTTCCCTATGTTTCATTTTAAATGGAACGGGCAAATACATTGCTGTCAATCAAATATCAAGTTGTAGTCATGGATATTACAAACCCAATGTTTCACGTTAAAAAATACTCACGGTATGAATAATGGATGTACAGTAAAATTTTTTAAAGAAGTCCGATCAAGGCCTTCTATGAATTGAGATTTTATGCTGTCAAATTTAGTAGTGTCGTTTACATAGTTTTTATGAGGTACACAACATATTATGTACCCACATAAAAACTAAGAAAAAGACACTACTAAATTTGACAGCACAAAATCTTAATTTATAGATACAATGGGGGATTACACCATTTTTTTTTATAATTTCATCTGAAAATATTAGGAAAACTAAGACTATTGATGAAAATCCGGTGAAAAAATTTCTATTAATAAGCGAGTTATGGTCTCCAGAATTTTGAAAAGATTGACGTGACGTCACATTTATGTGTTTTTATATCAAACTGTTTTCATCATGGACCTAAATGTTCTTGAAATATATGCTATTTTAAGTTATATTTACATAAAAATAAATGAATATTATAACACTGTATAAGTCTACATACTTTATAATTACAGGTGTATTTAAATTATTAAGTTTAATGCAAGAAATTGATGTTAAAATAAAAACTGTTTGAAAACTGCTGTACAGGAATGTTAGCCCCTCCTTTCGAATTTGATTTTCGTAACTTCCATTGGTAGTAATCCCCACCTCCTAACACGCTATTTGTAATGCATGTATAGGTGGTCTCTCGGTCGCCAATCAAAATATTTTCATATTAGTGTCGAAGCGCTATAACAAAAAACCCTTTATTTCCGAAATATCTCAATTATACCATTTCATTTTTTTATTAATATTCGTAATTCAGCATATACATTCGTATATTTTTACTATTTTCCTTTAATTCGATTGAGCCGTAATCCCCCATTCGAAGATGGCCTTGATCGGACTTCTTTCAAAAATTTTACTGTAATTAGATTTTTTTGTGTGTATCCTACAACAAAATTATTCTCACCCTATAAAGTTCCAAACTGTGTCAAACCCCAATGTTCTTCAAATGGAAATAGAAAAGTGTGCAGTACTTAGGAGAACTTCAATGTCATTAATGAATGAATATTCTTTATTATTATTATTAACTTTATGGAAAAGTAAACCAAACTAATTTCCGTAAAAGTATTTTTGTTGGAGTGACAAGATTAATACTTAATTAAAATGATTAAGTTTTAAAACTGTGTTAGTGCATACTGATTCCGAGAAATATGCTGGTTTGTATATGTGTAGCATTTATCGATAAATGCTTTCTGGAATTGAAACTAGGTTTCCGCTTAACTGCTTCGAGAAAGCTTTCTGTAATATTTATGAAAGGTTCTATAAAATATTGTTTGTCAATCGCGCGGGCTTGAAAACTCGAAACATTATATTTACTTGTTTATCTAGCGAAACAACTTAGCTGAAATGCTTGTCATTCTTACAGGACAGGGATTACTGAAGATTTTTTCGGGAGAACAATAAAGAATTTTATGTAACAAAGGTTTATTCCATAAAATGAAACTACTTCTTTCATATATACTTATTTAGACAAAATTTCTTTATTGTAAATGAATCGTCTAGTTTCAAAACATGACAATAGCATTTTTCTACAGTCACTATAGAAAGTAGCCATTTTTTGTCAACGCAAAATATCACTTTGCCGCTCATGCGCGACAAAGTAGAAAAAACGCTCGCTGTCCAAATTTCTATGTATACAATGTTGAGAAATGTCACTTGTCTACATTCTTAATGAAAATGTTTAGTTAGGAACTAATGGCACCGTAATTACACATTTATCACGTTCACAAGTCAATTTGACATTTGTTCTGTCGGTATTTAACATAACCTAACAAAATGCCACACTGCTGTGAAAATGAAATTGGGCATTCATTTACAAAAACGAAAGTATAAAATGCTTAGATTAGATTGAATAAAAACTCAAGAAGAATGGAAAATAACGACAAAATAAAATTAAATTTAAAATAAATTGTGTGAACAGTTATGTTTAGTAATAGGAATGATTGTACACAGATGGCGAGTCGTACTGACGTCTGATCTCTAGTTAACTATTTATTTTGATTACAATACAGTTATTAGTTATTTCGTTAGTTAAATAATTGCGAGAAGTCAGTCAATGCACATACATGTCTATATAATCACAAATTCCTTGAAATATTTGTTAATTTTTTCAGTATGACAGCCGTGACAACTAACCACACATTTTGCTACAAAAACCTCATCAAATCATCACAAATCCTTGCTTCCACACTCTAATTTTGGTTTTTTTTAATGGAATAGATGGCTCATGTAACGAATAAAATATATAATATAATAGTTATTTTTTATACAAGCCGATAAAATTGTATTTTATCAACGAGCGGAAAATTTAATTCACGAGCGATTTTGCGAGTGAATTATTTTTCACGAGACGATAATTTAATTTTATCGTCGTGTGTAAAATTCTATTTTTTTCCTATAGCAGATTTTAAAGAGCAAAAATTAGAAAAACCGATTATCAATTAAATTATTTAAGAACAATTTAAAAATCTCAGTAGCGTGGTACCTAGTTATAGAATTTGTTTGAAAACAATTTCATTTTATTCATATTTATACAATTGAAGTTATATATAATATGAATCGCCAAAATTTATAATGTGTTTTTATTTAAATAAAAACTAAAGTTCTTTATCTACTCTTGCTGTTAAAGTATTATTTTATCTACCCTTGCGGTTAAAATGTCACTTAGTCAACTATTTCGAGTTGAACAAAACACACTTTAAAATCTGCTACAGAAAAAGTTTTTTTCGAAATGCGAGTTATTGTTCACATGGATTGGGTGCCTGAGGGGCATTTCGTTAACCAAGCATATTGCAACAAGGTTTTGCTAATCCTTCGTGCACAGGTGAGAAGAAAAAGGGCTTAAATGTGATGGACGCCCTGTCCGACAAGACATTTTTGACGAAATACAAAATCACCGTGTTGGTACATCAACTATACTCACTTGACCTAGTGTAATGTGACTTGCTTTTATTCCCAAATTGTAATTCTGCGTTAAAAGGCAGCAAATTCGGGGCCGAGATGTAGTTATACAAAAGCAGCACATCTAACACCTAACAAAAAATCTGTTGTGGCCTCTCGCCATTTCCATATTAGGCTATATAAGTATTGTATTGCACTGGGCTTTCGAACCGTCGTTTTATAACAAAATATTACAGAACTTTACCTAAATATTGATTTTTATTGTATTTAACATGTCTTCTGCATACATATAATTCTAATTATATCTATATTTCATTGTATGAGGCAGTTTCTAAATGTCAGAGATTCTTCCAATTCATTAACCAGATTAGCGGTATTTCTGATGGATATATGCATTTTACCTATAATTTCAAATATTTAATTAATAAAACAATAAGAAAGATTAAATATACTTCCCAGAAAAAGCTATCAGAATGTCACTAAAACTATTGATTTTTGACACTGACATATGTCATTTACAAACTATGTTATAAACATTGGAATTTGTCAACTGGTTTCCTTAGTGCCTTATCCTCTCCGATTAGAATACCCCATAAATTAGAGTGTCTTCATCCCTAAATATATACAAGATATAATAAAAATTTTAAGTGTATTAGATGGAGAATTTTATGTTCTTCAATACTTAATAAAACAAACTCCCAAAAAATTATATTTAGAAGAATTTTTTTAAGAAACTACTACTTCCGGTTGTTCAATTGTTACCAAAACCTTTTCAGCCCTTCCCAGGAAAGTCAGATTGAGGAAACTGCAGTTAAATATTTTTTAAGTCTTATAGTTTTTGAGGAATCGTCCCTCCAACATCTATACATACACACACACACACACACACACACATACACACATCCACACACACACACAGACATCATTTTAAAAATGTTATAATCGGATTCTAGGGACCTTAAATAGTGCTTATTCAATCAAATCTGGATATGCGAATTTTAGCATGAATCCAATACCTTCTTAGCGAGAGGTAAAATGGCCTGCAGGCGTTGCTTCCCACAATGGAATATTTGCATCGGGCGGTGTAGGGTTCGGGGAGGAGAATACATTGAAAGTGGCAATATTTGTTTTTTGTAATTTTATACATTGTCAATGTTCTAAGAACAATCTTGTTATTTAATTGTTACACCTCGTATGCCCGTAAATAAGTTTCGGTAGATGATAAAAAAACTAAAGGAATAGTGCTGTTTTTCTGGTTAAGTGGTTAAGTTTAATTTCTGAAACTCATTTAAAACGTTATGAAGCTGTTTAGCACGTATTTCTGATAGGATATTTGGACGCAATTACTACATGACACGATAAAGGTAATTTCAGAATTGCATTAGAGCATAAACAAATCTCTTTACACATAATCTGCTTGTTGAAATAATCTCGTATTATTATGTAGGCAATAATACTAATGTATTATGTGATAATCGGGCTGTAATATCAAAAGTTTATATATCATCTACCTACGTTTGGATTTGCATTAGCTTTAAGTATTATCTAAAATTAGAACAGCATACCAATACCTAAATAAGTAGACTGCAGACCTAGTCTATTCATGAATGACAGATTCATTCGTGCAAAGTCGGAGAGCGTTAAATCATTAGTACATTGTTTATTAACTTTGTACGAATAGGTAAGGAAATTCAATTTAAAATTATCGACTAATGGTTGCTGACCTAATTTATAAATCAACTGCTTTAATACTAATGAGTACCGACTTATATCGAATATTTACTGTCATTTTAAAGGTTACATACGAGTGTGGCAATAAAATAAGGAGATTGATCTTAGAACATCAGAGAGTTATTGCAGCTTTAATGTAAAAATAACATGCATTTTAAAGTCACGTAATAGCCCGAATGCGCACGCGTACTAATAGAGTTCACGTTAAATGAATAAGGAGACACGTTATGTGCGATGGAATAGCGAGTATTTAACGTCACACGTTCTGTATGTGTTGAACTTATGTTTCGATAAAAAGTGCGGCTGTACTTTGTTAACGTTAAAGTGAATACTCTAATTAAATACGGTAAACATTGAAATTGAAAGACCCTCATTTTTAAAATGAGATGTTTTCTACATAACCTTAACCTTTCGCTTCTTTCATCTTAGAAGTTGCAATAACTCCCTATTGACCAAAGAATTACGTAAAACAAGTACTGCCACTATCAATGTACTCTCTACAACTTATTATTAACGACAACACTAAACATAACTAAACAAAACTAAATCCTAAAGATGTCGATGCATCCCTAAGCGAAATACTCGCGTTACGCAGAACGCGAACCAAAACTAAAACTCTACATCTAAGTCTTTCCAGTATGAATCTCTAAACTAGACTATTAAAAGACGTTATCATCTTCAGAACATATCTGAGGGGTGTAGGATGAAAGGTGTGCTCGCAATAACTTACAGACTTAATTATCAATACACTAACAGCCCGATTCACAAAAAAGTTTAAGCTAATCCTCATTTTTTGATTAGTGAATTCTATTTTATTCCGGTATTTCAAATTTAATCTTCAAAATATTTTCAAAAAGGTAGATACTAGGAATAGATTAGACTATATTTTAAGATATAAACTGTCAAAATTAGAGTAGAATTCGGTAATCCAAAAATGAGGATTAGCTTAAACTTTTTTGTAAATCGGGCTGTAAATGCCTAAGTCACTGACAAAGACTAAAATGAGAGAGATGTGGGAAAAATGATAATAATCTCTAAACAGAATTTTGACTTACAAAGATAACAAAATTGAAATGTTGATATTGAAACTATAATTTAGAAATGTTTATAAAGAAAGGCATTTACGAAAATACCAGCGGTAGAAACCGCACCTACCGACTGCGTTCGAAAACACAGGTGGTTAATAGTTACCGTGTTCGAAAATTGTACCATATCTACCAGATCCATCTACCGGATCCATGATTTGTGGATCGAGTAATTCAGCCGGTAAATGCGGTAAATGAAGAATCTAATCTAAAAAAAGTAGAGATGCCAAGCGAAGTTGGAATCAGAAGTAGATATCAGAAGTTAATTTATGTTAATATAGAAGACGAGACGAGATAACGTTTAACTACGTCAAATTTCAAATCTGTTTCATCTTTCAATTGCTTTTCATAGGTTATAAATCTACCCTGTTTATCACTTGTGTTCTTAAAGTATCTATCCCGGTAGATGTAACCTGATGAACAGCGGTTCCGGTATATACCGGTAACAATTCACCGGTAGAATTTTCGTAAATGCCTAAAGTTATTTATTATTGAAAGAGGTCGCGTGCCCGAGTGCGTATATTGTCTGGTTGCCAATCTGGTGGCCCGGGTTCGATCTCGGCCAGTGCAGACTTTTAATCGCACAAAAGTGATCCCTGTGGTGCACTCTCCACATCAGCTGAGTGCCTGTGAGATGACGCCTGGTAAGCGCCCACACAGTAAAATACATACATACATACATACATACATACATACATACATACATAAAATCACGCGTTTCCCAAATAGTGGGTTAGCAAAAACCCGAAAACAATAAGAAAAGGGATGAAAGTAAGAGCTCCACTGAATCACTTAACTCTTTAAAAACATTTTTCTTTCGCCTTGTCCACAATCATCATAGCATTCATACATAAGAACATATTAAAGTGAACGATTTTCGGTAGCGAATAACCGCATCCGGACCACAATAATAGTTACGCAACAATCATCCTTCGCCACAAATTCCTATCCATGCACACTTCTTTCACCTCAGCCACATTTATAAACGTATTCATACATAAGAGCATAAGAACATATTTAAGTGACCGATTTTCGGTTCTATCTTCACCTTGCCACACTACTACCTCTCCCTATCTTTTCGAATACCTTGTACAAGGGCTATCAATGATAATGGGGTCATTTAAAAAAAATATTTGTCGATTTTTTTTATAAAATCATGAAATCCATCTCATTTAATAAATATAGTAATAGAAAATAATTTGAAATATGCTACTTTTTATTCATAAATTTGCTAATAAACTTTCGCGGTTTTAAACACGGACTAAATTTGTTACGACACAAATTCATACTCACACAAAGACAATTCACTCTCATACACACGCTTCACAACATAGAACAGTAACCTAACCTAAAAATGTGACAGCTGACAGCAAAATATACAAGAGAGAAGATTATTATTACTTTCTATTTCTTTAAAAGTACTAGTGCAGTATAAATTATGTAAATAAACCATTTATTTAAATAAATACCAAACCATATAGTCATAGTTCTAAATTAAACCGGTAGTGCTCGACTGTCGTATCCGTGAATATGTGTCGTCGTCAGGCGTTGAAATATTTGAAATTAAACGCAACTTTTAAAAAATCATATCTCTGATTCTAAAGACTTATAAGATGAAAAACATACACATACATGTTTAATTTGACCTATTTTTTCAAGAAAAAAATAAATCAGAAAATGTGAAATGACCCCATTATGATCATTAGAAAAGTATACATTTATTTTCTGGGTCTGTAACAGTTTCTAGTTTCAGCCCCTGTACAAATTCTCCATTCTCGCTTCGGAAGGTGCGGTAGAAAATTCCAGCAATTTCACTGCTGGCACAATCCCGAATCGATCGGGATTTAACACGCACCTGGGGGCCCACACGTCCTCATGCAAATCAGTGCGGGGGTGGAGGCCCGGGCCACGCCATCGTCCAGTAGTTGTCTGCACGCCCGCCCTCTATAAAACATCCCGACAATCTGCTGGAAACCTACACCCAGACCGGAGGAAACTTACAATCAAATAGTTCAAACTGACAAGCTTGCCATATAGTCAATAATACCAAATTCCTTGTACGTTATAGTAAGTAATAATGTATTCAGATTATTACTTGTTTAAAAGTTTAGGTTAACAATTTGAATGGGCAGTTACAGTGACACAGAAATCGCTTCAAATCGAATATGTTACAACTTTTTACTTAGTATGTTACCGTTTGCACCACTTGTACTCATAGATACAAGATAATTATAAAAATAAACTGTGTGAAACTTTGTTTGAAATAAAATAAAAATTGTATCTACTATCGCAACACCTGAGTGTGAAAACGCGAAAAGTGGAGGGACCAGTTTTATTTAAATAAATACAAATACTCCAGCGTGGTTTTCATTAACGAATGTAATAAATATATTGAAGTATTAAAGATTCTTGATTAAATAAGCTTCAATGGATGATTAATGCCCGGTTTCTCCAGAGCAACTTACGACTTAAGTCGTTGCTTATTCCTAAGTTCCACCGTAAACTGTTGCACCACGCAAAAATGTCAAAATGTGAGACGTAAGTAGCACTTAAATGTAAGTCGAAAAAATCGGTGACTTACGTGGTTATGTGTCATATGTCAGTTGACATATCGGTAAGTCGCGGTAAATTTATTTCGTTTTGGGCTGTTACGGAAAGAAAATTAGATGATATAAAGAAGAAACGATTAAATTATAGCAAAGAGGAAGAAAATTGGTCTGTGAGATTGTAGAAACAAAGATTTAAAGAGAATATTGAAAATAAAAAAATCATGCGGTGTCTATGTCCAATATTCAAAAAGATAACACCTGGAAATTAATTGCCGCAGCATTGGCAATAAAATGTGTGCAAATATGTAGACTGTCGTAAGGAAGACGACATCGAAGAAAAAGGCTTCAGTTTATAGGACTGGCGGTGGTCCACATAAAAATATTAAAAATAAATAATATATTTGGAACTTATTTGTCGCGGAATCCTACCATTTTCGACAATATCGACTTCCATCACGCTATCCACGACGTTAACGTCGTCAAAATTAGGGAAATCCTGTAAATCCATATCGAATATTGTTGAATGAATACAAATATAAACCCTGTTAAACACATTGACAGCTTTGACGTTTGACAGCCGGTATTTTATTTTGAATCGCTAAATTTCAAATTGACCAATCATAGAACAACTTTACGCTGTTGCCAATGTAATTTGTGACATAAGTTAAGTTCGCATTTGAATTTGCTGGTGCAACGCAATTGGGATATAAGGCCTACTTACAATTAAGTAGCACTTTAATAATCAACAACTTAAGATGCTGTGGAGAAACCGGGCATAAATGTTTAAGTTCAAAATGATGATGTTTCGGTCGTGGTTAGTACCACCAATTCCAAGTTAAAAGTGAAAACCAATTGTTATAACATGTTAAAATGTTCAAGTTTGACTCTCAAGCCTCATTAGGCTGAATTATATTTTATAAAAAAAATATTATTTTACAATAAGTTAATTTAAATTTTGACAATTCCATATGTTATAACAATTGATATTCACTTTTGGCCTCATGTTGAGATTTTGGTAAATGACCACGTTTTAAAGTCCCAAGAATCCGATTTTAACTTTTTCACGATGCTATCTGCATGTGTACATGTGTGTGTGTGTGTGTGTGTGTGTGTGTGTGTGTGTGTGTGTGTGTGTGTGTGTGTGTGTGTGAGAGAGAGAGAGAGAGAGTGTGCGTGTGTGTGTGTGTGTGAGTGTATGTGTGTGTGTGTGTGTGTGTGTGTGTATGTGTTGAAAAATTTAAATTAAATTTAAAGTTACGGGAAAATTCCCAGGAATTTCTCTGGATTTTTTTTTTTTTTTTGGAAATTTCCAAGGGTAAATTTATTAATATCGAAAAAGTGTACATTGGTAATACAAAAACAAACAATAATTTAAAATGTAAACAAATATGTAATTAGACATCAGAATCAGAATCAGAAGAATCAGTACTGTACGTATAGGTATAGTCCATTTCAGAATGGGATAAGCCTTCGCCTATTTTTTCCCAAAAATAATTCCGACGGGAATTTTTTGGCGGCACATCACTATGTGTGTGTGTGTGTGTGTGTGTGTGTGTGTGTGTGTGTGTGTGTGTGTTTGTGTGTGTGTGTGTGTGTGTTTGTGTGTGTGTGTTTGTGTGTGTGTGTGTGTTTGTATGTGTGTGTGTTTGTGTGTGTGTGTGTGTGTGTGTCTGGATTTTTCAGTGCTCAAACTCAAATACTATAATTTAATAAATTCTAAAACCTTGTATTTTCTACCTGTGCACTCACCCACACACACACACAGAGATATCATTATAAAAATGATAAAATCGGATTCTAGTGACCTTAAAACGTGCTTATTCACTAAAATCTCTATATGTGATTTTTAGCACGATCCCTATATCTCCTTTACCTTTGCCAAGCGGGAGGAAAAAGTTACAAATACAAATATTTCAATTTAGTAATCTTTAGCAATAGTTAAAATTTAAATGGAAACTCGAATCTATGTTTTAGTCTAGCTATAATCTAGCACTCCATTTGCCCGACTATTGTATACATCCTACTCTATCAGCAGCAAATTACCAAGTGCTACGTTACTCTCGTGCACGCTATAGAGTCAGCACATTGTGTAGCACACCCATTGTGCTAGAAATAAGTAAATTGTGTCTGTACGGGATTTACCAAGCGTATGCACATACACAAGTAGCCGGACACTGTCTAAAGCTTGTATCAGACTAGAAATGACAATGAGAGTAGATGAAACGAACCTAAATCTACGATGGGTGTGATGAATTTCGATACGTATCCAATTTTACCTCCCGCTACCCTTAGTAAGGGAGGTATAGGGATCGTGCTAAAAATCACATATTGAGATTTTAGTAAATGACCACGTTTTAAGATCCCCAGAATCCAATTTAAACATTTTCACGATGATGACTGTATGTGTGTGTGTGTATGGATTTTGTCTTCGCTCTAACTCAAATACTATCATTCAGAAAATTCTGAAACCTTGTAATTCTATCCTATTCTAATATGAAAAGAAGCCATTAGATTTTGGTGTAAATCGGATAACCGGAAATGGCACTTTACCTGAAGCTCATAATGGTTTTTCTTCAAAAAATACCATTAAATGCCATTTTTTCGCATTTTATGTCTTATGAAAATTAAAGATTATTGAATTTTCTACAGGAATACATTAATACTTTTTCTATATATTTTACAGATAAATTTAAAAATAATCTTATTTATTCGTCTCGAAGCCTAAGATAAACACAATTCCTTTGTTACACAGTTCATATTTCAAACGAATGTAAATGACAGTAAATGTCACTGTCAAACAACTAATCACTTCAAATTAATAATAGTGACATTTTAAAAAGAAAATAGTAAATAAAGCAATAGTTTTCTGCAATGGAACAGTTTGCAGCGTTAGTATATACTTAGGTATCTATTTAAATTAATAAAAATTAAATAGCGGGAGGATTTGTGTTGGCCACATCAGATTTTTATTAAAACAAGTGTTGTACAGGGCCGCGTGTACAGTAAGGCAAACTTGGCGGGAGGCCCGAAGAATTTGGGGCACTAAAAATCTTTAATAATACACATCTCTCAAAATTTAAACTTTTTTACCTTCCGTTACCTTTAGGTAAGGAAGGTATTGCCTTTGCTCGTAAAATTTGATAGTGTTTTTAATGAATAAGCACGTTTTAGGGTCCCTAGAATTACATGTTTTTCGATTATGTCTGTATGTATGTATGTATGTATGTATGTATGCGTGTGTGTCTGTGTGTGTGTGTGTGTCTGTAAGTGACACATTTTTCTTCGACGATAACTCCAAAACCACAATTCTAAAAATTATGATTCTTTCGTATTCCTCTTTTTTATAACCACACGTAGAGCTGATTAAATTTTGGTTACAATTGGTCAACCGGAAGTACTATTATTTGAAGTTTTTAACAGTTTTTCTTGGAAAACGCACTTAAATATCATTTTTCGACATTTTATGTTATCAATATGAAAGAATATCTTATTCTCTGTACGGTTTGATTATACATTTTCCTTCATATTCAATAGATATAGAGTTATAGAGAGATTAACTTCCAAAAATCAGTCAGCTCTGCTAAAATTATAGAAACAGCAGATATATTCAAAAAATTCTAATTGACAGATGTCAGTGTCAAGTGCAAAACCAAAGTGGAAAATATACGATTAGAATGTGACAAAGTGTTCCTCGCAAGTAACTTGCAGTTGCAGCCTCGCCTCAAGATTGGAATTTTCAGTGCTGGGAGTACGAGGAAGGCCAAAGAGAAGATGGAAGGACTATGTAGCAGATTTGAGAGAGGAAGAACTGTGTAAAGAATATGTGTTGGACAGGAATGAGTAGAAGGGAAGAGTAAGAAACAGCGACCCTAATACAATAGGGAAAAGCTGAAGAAGCAGGAAAGTACATAATGTACGTTAATGTTGGATTTATAAATCTTTTCAAAGGAACTTTCAGTATGGAATTTGTAAAAAATAGTGTGCTTGTGTTACAATTTTACAGGATATGTAGAATCTTTTTCAAGGAACTTTTGGTATGGGATTTGTACAAAATACATCGAATTGACGGAAGGTTTTGTGCTGGCCACAACAGATTTTTTGATTAACAAATTCTACTATACTTTTAACAATTAATATCTTCAAATATAGTCTAATCTATTAATTGATAATATTTTGAAGATTAATTTTAAACAGAAAAGAATTCACTAATCCAAAAATGAGAATTAGCTCAAACTTTTTTGAGAAATAAAACTATTTTATCAATTTACGATTTAAAAGAAAGTTTTAATTTGCAGTCATGTGTCCCAGTCGTCCCATAACCAAACAATTTCAACTATATCTCTCCCAGTTTAAAGTAATTGCAGAAGTAATATAAAACTTACAATTAAAGTGCAAACTATAAAAACGAAATTGAATTCCTCAATAACTTCTGGAACATTAACCATCTTTCCAATCATCCAGTGGTAGTATCATACAGTGGGTTGTTATTAATGGCTGGAATTATTCTTCCGATCGATTTGGCGTGTAGTTATTTGGTTAGCGAGTGAAATTTCTGCTCGTTTGTATTTAATTCCGGCAATCAATGTTATCGCAGCTCTACGAACGTTGCAGCTGCAGTCGAGCAGGTCCGGGCCCCGGACTAGATTGATGGGGAATCGGTTACGGGCTTGTTTTGTTTCAAGCGAAGCCAACCTTTTGTTTGTAGGAGATTTGTTACATGGAAACACTTGGAATTGGATTAAACCAGGTATTTCTAATTAAGGTGCAGAGCGTTATATATTTATTTCATTCTGACTAATTCAAGCGGTTGCATACATACGAAGGATAAACAAAACTAAAGGACATTTTTGTTTTCACGATTAGGTGGTTAGTTACATTAATTGCGCTATTATTAAGACAATCTACTCCTAATTTAATGCATTATTATTGAAATATTTACGAAAATATAATGCTATACTTGACAGTTATTACTTATAACTTACTAAAAACAGTAATCATGGAAACGTATTCGGTAACTGACTTGGTTGAATCAAGGCTCCATGATAATTTTTCACTAGTTCAAATCCCTCCCGGTTCAAGTTAATATTTTTATTATTTTTATATTTATTTTGTACAATTTATTATTAAATAAATTACAAAATTAAAACAAATAATTTTTTGGTATATCAAGTATTTTATTGACTAAATGTACAAGAAGTGAAATAAATATGTAAATTTAAGCCAAATTAAGTTTAGTTTTATGTTCGTCATTAACACAACCGGTTTTTTCAAATTTTAAAATGATTCGTCTAGTTCGTTCATGGGATGCAATTTGTCTATCAGAATATATCCTAGCAAAAAAGTTTCGAATTTCTCGTAAACTCATCCCTTGATTGTAAAATTTAATTATACTAATTTTTTCTTCTAATGAAAAATCCATTGGATTTACAAAGTTTTCGGAAAGAATGTATTTAATAATACAAAAATAAATATAAAAATATTAACTTGAACCGGGAGGGATTTGAACTAGTGAAAGAATATCATGGAGCCTTGATTTAACCAAGTCAGCTACTGAACACGTTTCCATGATAACTGTTTTTAGTAAATTATAAGTAATAACTGTCAAGTAGGATTATACTTTCGTAAATATTTCAATAATAAGGCACTAAATTAAGAGCATTTAGATACTCTTCGATGTCAAATTAAATAATTTTTCTAACCATATCAAAAACTCCCACTATAGTCTTACGGGACAGATAATATTTGAAAAAAACTGTTTTCCCATGTTAAACGCCTATGTCACGGTTTTCAGTGTTCACACTATATATATCAACGTGTTTGTGTTTAAAGTAGAGTTTTAATATTGCTTTGTCTAAGGATCTCATTTTCATAATGTTAAATGTTGTGACAATATTATTGTCTTTATATTAATATTTAATCAGACAATATTTGGAAACCTACCTCATAACCTACATAATAACATAATAAATAAATATTTCAAGTGAATTTATTAATATCATATTTATAGCTTCGAGAAACTATTTTATTTCAAGTACATTTTCCCGTAACGAAATATATTGATAAATAATAAAAATAAGTTAAGTATTATCATATAGATAATTCATGAACATAATGTACCTATAACTGTATAATTATTCCATGCAGAATATAGGTAACATGTTTGTTTTCGTGGAATCCTAATATAAATTATGTATAATCGATGAGTTTGCTTCAAATACATAACTCTGCAATTAGATATTTATTGAAATGGGTTAAAATACTGTAAAGTTTTACCCGGAAAAAATATTTATTTATAATCGATCACTTTGAAACGATGGTACCCAAACAGTGCATCGCATGCAAGTACCTTAGTTCCAAGAAAAAATATAAAATAAAAAAGTTTCTGAAATGGGGAACATGGCTTAACCACAGATTTCTGAGCCCAAAATAAAACGACTCAACTAAACTTACATATATCCGAAAGTGCACCGTTTACACCGTAATCTGCTTGTTGTTATAAAAAAAAACTGATGTGGCCAGCACATTACCTTTAGTCAATTCTATGTATTTTGTACAATTCCCATACTAAAATTTCCTTGGAAAAGATTTTATTTCTCCCGTAAAATTGTAACACGAACATATAATATTTTCTACAAATATATAATCAAACCTATAGACAATAAGATATTCTTTATTTTTTCATATTGATAATCACATAAAATGTTAAAAAATGATATTTAACTGAGTTTTTCAAAAAAAACTGTTAAGAACTTCGAATAAGGGAACTTTTCGTTGGCCAATTATTACCAAAATCTAACCAGCTCTACATTTGGATGTAAAGAAGAGGAATCTGAAAGAATTTTTAGAATCGTAGTATTGGAATTATCATCGGAGAAATTTTTGTCACACACGCACACACACACACACACACACACACACACACACACACACACACACACACACACACACACACACACACACACACATAGAGAGAGAGAGAGAGAGAGAGAAAAAAACATAAGTCCAAGATTATAAAACTAAAATGGAGTCTTAAGGTAAAGTTATAACTAAAGAAAAAACCCCTTAACCTTAACAATAAATTTAAAAACTATATACGTATTTCGAGAACTAAGTTCTCATCATCAGTAGAAACTACAAAGTAAAAACAGAGAAGTTAAGATTACTCAGCATGTAAACCATGTAAAAAAAAATATTGTATCGAAATGAAATGTCAAATGAATTATAATATATTGATGTCAAAATTTCAATTTGCATTTTTTTTCTATAATTCTAGCTTCAAATTTAAGCCTTGTTGGTGCAAATGGGCATTAGACGTGTGTCTTTCTGCCTTTCATAATTCGACGGTACGATAAATTCTTATATAACTCTTTAAGCACATTTACTTTTTTCCAATATTCAAGTTTATACTTTAACATAATATTATTATATATATTTTTGTCTTTTAGAGGGCTGACGACGGACAATTTTTTACCGAAACCGGCATCCAATTATTGAATAAATAAAAACCTTTACTATTATCGTTGTTATACATCTTTATAATTATTTTTTACTTCCTTGTACGAAGTAAAGGAAGTATTGTAATCGCGAAAAAATTCGGTTTCCAGATTTCAACGGAAATATCCATTTTGACCATCCCTGAATCCATTTTGACTAATTTCGTCGTGATGTCTGTACGTACGTATCTCGCATAACTGAAAAACGGGAAGCCGTAGAAAGTTAAAATTTTGTATTTAGGACTATAATAACATCTAGTTGTGCACCTCCCTTTTTGGTCATTACATAACTTTCGGAAATGGTACTTTACTTGAAGCCCATAATAGATTTTCATGAAAAACTGTATTATAATATAATCCAAAACTTTTCAAATTTGGTATATAAGACTTTTATATCAATGGGAATAACATAATAGATTTTAGTAAAAATGGTCTACCCGGAAGTGGTACTTTACTTGAAGCCTATAGTAGATTTTAATGAAAAACTATATTAAAATACAGGGCATCGAACCCGCCAAAAAACTGGGTTCGGTTTAGGTTCAGGTTAATTTGTTTTTTAAAAGATGGATTCGGGTGCGGTTCTAGTTCAAATATTAATAAAATTTGCGGTTTTGTTCGAGGTTCAGGTTCGAAATAATGTAAAATGAGAGCCGGAATTTACGCAAAACGCAACAAGAAATTATGAACACAATTTTCACGAAAAGTCAGCCCAGACAGCAACGCAGACGCCTAAGACGTCGATTATCGGCTGTAGTTACTTTTCGAACTAAAAATTAACTTGAACCGGAGTTGAACCCCGAACCTGAATTTTAATACTCGGTTCGGTTTCGACACAGGTTCAATTAAAAATGTATCTGAGGTTCGGTTCTCGGTTTGGGTTCCCTAAAATGTTACGGTTTGGTTCCGGTTTGGGTTCGGTTCAGGTTCGGGTTAAAATATAATCCAAAACTTTTCAAATTTGGTATATAATACTTTTATATCAATGGGAATAACATAATAGTATTTAGTTAAAATCGTATACCCGGAAGTGGTACTTTACTTGAAACCCATAATAGATTTTAATGGAAAACTATATTAAAATATAACCCAAAACTTTTCAAATTTCGTATATAATACTTTTATATCAATGGAAATAACATAATAGACTTTGGTTAAAATAGTCTAACCGGAAGTGATACTTTACTTGAAGCTATTATCAGTTTTTCTTGAAAAAAAATGGTGTTATTTTGAATTTAACAATAAATGCTTCAAATAAAAGTTTTAGAAAATTGAATTTTGCGTCGAAAACTTCAAGTATGATTAAATTAGTTCTTTGTATAAGCGAGATATGTAAATTTAAACATTGTGTACTTTTTGGTTTCTGTAATTAAGTTTGCTATGAATTAGGACAAGAAATAACAAAAAAATAAAGAATTTAATGTCAATGTCAAATACGTGCAATTTTATGATTGGGTCTGTTATTATATATATTTTAATTATTAACAAAATATGTATAGTGTAACAGGCGTACAAGGAAGTCATGTGGTGTCCACATCAGATATTTTCTTTAAACTAAATACCCAATTCCAAGTCCTAGCACTAGTAACAATTGTTTATGAGTTGTCAAAAATATCCTTCCAGTATTCTAAAACAAGTAACATCCGTTTGTTGCACCTAATAGTATTTCACTGCCATTAAGATATTATACCGAGAGTTTATTTTATCAGTAAACATAGGGTATATCATTACCATAGTTACGGTATGAATGTTTGACAGCAATGTATTGAAGCGCTTATTTTATGAGTAAACGCCTATGTTCAACATGGGAAACAGTTTTTTGTAAATACAAAGTGTCCGGCACAAAATCAAACCTGGATAAGAGTACCTTACATCTTGTACATTATTTAATATTAACTACTTTAATAATATTGCAAAAATTGCAATAAATTACTCCTAAACAACTTGGAAGATTGATAACTCACAAGCAACACTGAAACATTTTACATTCTTACCAAATCTATATTCATCGCATTATCCAGTTTAATTCTTTCATGAATTCTTTATTGGCAACTCTTCCGGGGTGAAATGTTCGCAATCTTGTAGTATTTTTAATATTTAATACAACAACAAAGAGCTAATAAAACTATACCAACAGTGCATCCCACAAAGAATCTCCTATGTAATTATTCCGCAATTATTATAAATTCTCTTGCGATCTAAGATGCAGCAACTCTGCACAGCACAAACAACATAAATATTAAAATGTCTCAAACATGCATCTCGTAACGAACACAGCCCCAAGGCCAGGGAGATTGCAAATATTAAAAAATTTCATTTGCTGCCCTCTAGCAACAAGATGCAGGCAATAAGGAACCAGAAACAAGAATAGGAAATGTTTCTGATTGCGGTAAAATGAGACATCAATATCATAATACAAGATACTGAAGAATTTATACAATTTTAAATTGGAAAATAAGTAGTTATCTTATTTTCAATTAAAACATAAAATATTTTCGTATTTATAGAGACCATAGAAAAGCATTTTTGGATAAAAATAATTGGTGATTCTACTAAAGAATCACAAACTATTGTTGTAACGTCAAGCAGGAGATCTGCATTATCCGCACAAACAAGCCGTTGTTGTGGTTCGGTACCACGCTATGGCTTTACGGCCATTCATTGGTGTGGCGTAATTCTACGTCATACATGGCGGTAATTCAAATAATCAAATTTCATAATTTTTTTTTTCTGGCTAATTAATAAAAATTTTGTCAAAAGAAAAAATATGGGTAGCAAGTTTTTCCCTTTTCTTCGAAAATATTAAATAAAAAAAATGGTACGCAAGTAGCCCATTAGAATAATATTACCTTTTTAGTTTATGTTCTGTATATTTTTTTAATTTCCACATTTCTGCACCATAAACTGGTGCCTTCTTCAGGGAAAAATGACATAAGATGTGTGCTTTTGTCACATTTTATGTCATTTTTCCCTGAAGAAGGCATCAGTTTACGGTGCCGAAACGTTGGTAGGTATTAAAGAAAAATACAGAATATAAACTAAAAAGGTAGTATTATTCTAATAAATTTTTCTATTTCAAGAGGAGGTATAACTGCTTTCAAAAATATCAGATGAATGACATATAACCTCAAAATAGTTGTTGGAGCCAAAATAAAACTTTTTACCTCTCGCTAAGAAAGGTATTGGATTAATGCTAAAAATCGCATATCCAGATTTTAGTGAATAAGCATGTTTCAAGGTTACTAGAATAGTCCAGTCATTAGGTAGATTTACCCTGCAAAAGGTCGGGTATTTTTGATTTTTTGATATGTTATATATTTTAGAGGTCTCAACAAAAAATGCAAGTTTTCCCCTTCGGGGGCCTTCGGGAAGCACCGCCAACTTGAGAAAAAAGGCTCAAAAAAGCGGTTTTTTTCTAAATATCTCTTCACTTATTTGCATTAGGCAAAAATAGTTATTATCTAATTTGTTGACTATAAAATTCTTTACAACTTTTATCTAAAACATTTTTTTCTATAATTAATAGATAGCGAGCTACAGTGTTTCAAACAGAGCAAATTTTTTGAAAATTACATGAATGCTTCATTAAAATCAAATTTTATTATTTTTTTTTTACGTTTTTTTACAAATTACTTTTTGACAATCATTAATTATTATTATTTAACTAATATATATATATAAATATTAATTATTGTTTATAGTTTTTTTTTTCATTCTAAAGATTTTTTATAGTCCAGCAAATTTATGATTTTACCTTAAAGTAATTACAACAAAAGCTTTTTAACGGAATCCAGTCCCATAAAAGTGCGCTGAATAACATAGCAATATTTTCCCGAAATCGGAGCATGGGAACCTCCCGCCAATTTGGACAAATGGCGGCATATTCAGGTTTATGGCCATTTGCTTAAAACAATTATGAAAATATTTAAATTATTCAAAAAAACAAACAATATTACGTACTTGATACTTAGTCTAATAGGTTTCACTATTTACAACAGTTTACATTCGACGTTGCATCGAAAGAAGTAAGTTATCGATAACTGTTTTATAAAAATTGTTAACGTTTTCCTGCAATTTTTTAGTTTTTCATCCACCACTCTGATCTTGTTAAAGATATGGTGACGCGGTTTTAAAATTTGAATGCAGCATGAAAAGCTGAAAAGATTATGGTAACAATTGGACAACCGGAAGTAATAGTTTCTTTAAAAAAATCTGCCCAATATTATTTTTTGGAAATTTATTAACAAAAAACAACCTATGAATCCATCTTCAAAATGTCAACAGCACAAAAACAGAAAAGACAGCTGACGGATGAAGCAAAGTTATACCTTAGCGCTATATTTAATAGTTTTGTATTGTGATTGGTCGAATTTGAAATTTTCATTTGGTAATATAAAATACAGTTATATTCCAAATCTAAATTTCAAATTTATAAATTTGTAAATCGTTCATAAACCTTTGTATACGTTATTTTAAAATCTAAATTATAAATTGTAGTCTATTAACGATTCCAGCAGATACATCAAAATGCTTTACCATTACCATACCGCTACTTTAAATTGGACAAAGGCAATCTTTGCTTCTAGGTTGAAGTTTAAGTTCTACACTTCAAACTCGGGAATGTTTCTACAACCCTACAATGGTCAATATAGCCCAGAAGCATAGCGGAGCAAATATTTTTAATCGTTATTGAATAAAAATATTATTCTCTCTTAATTTTATTTTTCCTCTGTGAATTTCCTCTTGTTTTACATGTTTATTTGTGGAAGTTTCCGCTCATCCAATTTCTTCAGCCCTTGCTGCCTGCAGCTTAACGTTATTAGAACAATAATTTGCGCGAATTTGAATTGCAAAACGGGGAAATGAGTGAAACGTTATCAATCATTTGCGGAAAACATAACTTGGTTCGCGGTTCATGTAACATGCTGAAATATGTCTGCCTTGATTCTTTTTGATTGCTTGATAATGAACAATTACGGCCTTTTTGACTATACTGCAATTTTTGTCCGGTATCTGGAGATTTTATACATGCATACTGTTGCATAAATCATGGGAAATTGGTGGGGGTTTAATAATAGTCGAACGGTGAACCATATTTGCATATTCATCGATAAAGAAAACTTGTAAGCAAAAATATTGTAGCCAAATAAATGGTACAGCAACTCTGTTTATAAAAAGATTATAAAGGAGTAGTATTTTACTTTAAATGAGGAAAAATGTTTTTAGTAAATAAACTGCAAGTTTTATTTTCATAGGAAGAATAAAGCTCCAAGTGGTACGAATAACGTGATAGATTTGGAACAATTTTTAAGATTTGAAGGGTTCCAGTTTTTACCTTTCGCTAACAAAGGTATTATATTCATGCTAAAAATCGCATATCCCTATTTTAGAGAATAAGCACGATTTAGGGCGTATGTGTGTCTGGATGTTGGAAGTACATTTTCTCAATAACTATAACACTTAAGAACAGTTTAACTATGAAATCCTCAATCTGATATGGGACGAGCTGAAAAGGTTTTGGTAACAATAAGACAACCGGAAGTAGTAGTTTCTTGAAAAATATGTTCTAAACATTAATTTTTTGAAAACTTGTTTTATTACTAATATTGAAGAGCTTAAAATTCTACGTCTGAGACATTTTTATTATATCGTCTATAGTTTTAGAGGTAAAGAATATACATTATGTATACTCATATATAAATACTCTAAAAATGCGTACACTTACAATCAAATAATATTAGTACCAAGTTTATATCTCTACCCAGTTTTGAATTATTGCCCCAAAAGTCAATATACTCCACATTTAGATAAAAACTTCAAAATTTTCAAAAATTTAATTTTTATGTATCTAGATATTTGTCAATGCGCTGATTCCAAATTTTGAAACCGCAGGTTGATATCTCTTTTTGTTCTCATGATATTTAAATTCAAAGTTTTGCTCAAAACTGCCCATTTTTTGGTAATAACGGGTCTAGATATGAATTTGGCGACACCATGCGATTATACGGGCAAAACTACATAAGTACACCAATTTTCAGGATTTTTGAACACCGCATACAATCTCTATAGCAAAATAACTAAAAATGGCCAAAAATCGCAAAAATCTAAGGTGTACCCCTTACGATTTTTTCAGATTTTGGTCATTTTCAGCGGTTTTCAAGCTTTTATTCATAAATAATGAACCGGTTGGACAAAAATTATGAAAATTGCTATACTTATATATTTTTGCCCGTAGAATCGAATGGTGATGTCGCCAAATCCATATCTCGACCCATTTTTGGGTAATAACCCAAAAATGGGCAGTTTTGAGCAAAACTTTGAATCTAAATATCTCGAGAACGAAAAGAGATATCGACCTGCGGTTTCAAATTTTGGAATCAGCGCATTGAGAAGTATCTAGATCTATAAAAAGATTTTTGAAAATATTGAAGTTTTTATCTAAATGTGGGGTATATTGACTTTTGGAGCAATAATTCAAAAATGGTTCGAGATATAAATTATTTCATTGTAAAAAGAATGTTACGTAAGTATACGCATTTTTAGAGTATTTGAACAACTGTGTGAATACTATAAAGAAGTTCCTTGGAAATGATTCTATATATCTAATAAAATTATAACACGAACACATACTATTTTTTACAAATTCCGTACCAAAAGTTCCTTTGAAAATATTCTATAAATCCAATAAAATTATAACATGAACATAAACTATGTAAATTGCAATTGACAGTGCCTGCTTTCTTCTATAGCTTTCTCCAATTTTATTAGGGGTCACTGTTTCTTGCTCTTCTCTTTCACTCATTTCTGTCTAAAGCATCTTCTTCACACAGTGTAAAGGAATACAGAAATAAAATAGGGCATTCATTTACAAAAGCGAAAGTAAAAAATGCGTAGATTAGATTGAAGCAATAGCTGAAGACGAATGGAATATAACGATAAATTAAAATTTAAAAATATAATCGTTATTTATTGAGTAGCACTGTAAGTATAAAGCGTACATTTTATTATTTTTTGTTATGGTGGAGGACCCAGTGGGGAAGTTTAGCATGGTAAAAATTCTACATAACATACTATTTTCTCACAAATATAACACAAATGACTGCTGAAATTGTAATTAAAAATTAAAATTATTGCTCCATTTATTTATAATTAATATTTTTTTCCTACGACCACTGTTAAAAGTAGTCTTTTTAACGGTTGCTTAGCGAGTTAAAAATAACAATTTATAACACAGTGAATACTTTTAAATTGTTGTCATTGACAACGGATTAAAAGTAAAAAACAAATTTACTTTTAACACAAGTGTTAAAAAAGAACTAAATCTAGTTACATTTAGTGTTAAAAATATAACTAAATCTAATTACATTTATTGTTCAAAAGTAAACGTAGTTTCATTTTATATTTATTTTTGTACTGAAATTATTTATATAGGTAGGTATTTTATTAGAAGTACACATTATTTTGAAACGTTGATTGTTATAGTACAATTATTATAATTGTTTATAGTAATTCCTTGCAAGGCGCTTGAAGTATTGGGATTTAAAACAATATTGTTGGAAGTAGAGGTTAGAATAAACAATTTTCAGTTGTTCATAGCAAATACATCATGACCTGTCATAAATGTCATTCTATAATTTTTAGTTTTTACTAATACATAACTCGGGTCGTAGGAAAATTGTGTATGATATTCGTGTTAAAAGTGATTTTATTTCGTTCGTGGGGTTTGTTTTACTTGGCTTCGCCTCGTTTCACAAACTTCCCCACTCACTCATAAAATGTCACTTTTAACACTTATATCATAAATAACTATTGGGTAAACTGTAAGTACGTCACAAGTCAGTTATGCGCAAACTCAGACAGAATGGTGAAAACATGTTACATTATTTTTCAAGTCATTTCCCATGGAATAAAAAATAAAAAAAAATCGCTAAACTTCCCCATTGTGGCGACTGTACAAAAAATCTTGGGTGTGTTTCGAGCTATTGTACTGCTAAAGAATTAATAAAATGAAGCAATAAACATTTTATCCTGAATTATTTGCAAAAGAAATTCACATATTTTCCCCATTTCTTCTTTCTATCCCAGAAATGTTCCTATACAATTGGGTTTACTTCTATGTTCGATTTGAATTAGCCGGTTTGTTAACAACATTAGGGAATTTCCAAATTAGGACCTCAACCCTCCGTCTTCATTCTGTGTTCAGAATTCTAGGTGCGTAGCTGTCGAGCACTGACCAACTAACCAGAGCGCAAACATCTCGGGTGTTCCGCGCCTGCGCGGGAAAAACTCAGCAAACAAGGATGTTGACAAATAATGCCCTCTGTCGCTGCTGCTGCTCGGAAGGACGATGTCAATGGATTGGATTGTTTTAATTAGCATCAAATGTGATTAGTAGATGGAACTATTTGCAGAGCCAAGTTAGTCAATTCATGTTTTGTTGGAATTAATCGCAAGGAATTAATATGCACGCTGATTAGATACAATTCAGCATTTCGAATAAGATTTGTCATTTGCTATTCATTATAGTAACAATTTAAGAAGAATATACGAGCCCCATCTCACATCAGTTCGCCCACTTTTTCAAAATTCGTTTATCATGATTTAGCTTATAGAGTCAGTAATATTAATTAAATAAATATATACTTAAATAAATAAATAAATATATCATCACGGCATATTACCCATTTCTGGGTGTGCCAATCTGCTTTTGTCGCAGATATCGGTAATGATGATGACATATTTGTACCGTGCGGGCGCTTACCAGGCGTCACCTCACGGGCACTCATTGCTGGCGTGGAGAGTGCACCACAGGGGTCACTTTTGTGCCATTTAAAATTCGAAATATTTGGCGCCGGTCGGGATCGAACCCGGCTCCCCCAGGTTCGCGACCAGACACTCAGGCACGCGGCCACGGGACCCCATATATACTTTTTATTTAAAATGAAGATTTTCAACATGATAGCATAATGTTAAATTACATTTTTCTGTATAGATTAAAAATTTAACGGTGTAAGAGTAACACAAATCGATATATCAATTTCACGTTATTTATCATTTTTGGATAACATCGCTTTTTATTGTAAATTACTACTGAAATTCTTTCATTATATGTTTCATAGTCGAAACTTCGTGAATTCTCGATTTTCTAGGGAGGATTTTAGAGAATTTGTAATAACTATGTTGGTTTATTTGTAAATTTTAATATTTTTCTCTCAAATCGTGTATTTGACATCTACATAATGTCACAGGTTACAGATACATGAGTCATATCGCGGATATATCTTCTTGAAGCAACCCTTTTTCATTGTTATTATTAAGGCTTCTTCTACTATGTCTACAATTTTTTTTTTATATGTTGATCAAGTCTACATAATAAAAAAAAAAATCAACCATTACTTGAGCATTACTAAAGTTGCTTGGAACTCGCCTCAAGTAAACCTTCGGTCGAAGTACGAGTGAAGAAACAAGTAACGACTATGAAACGAAATCTGCTACTCAAGGCATACTCATGTATGAGTCGAGGCGAAGTTCTGACTATGAATACGGGCATTTTAGACAACTTATTTATGAAAACCTAACAACCTTACGACTAGAGATGCATTCGGGCGGGCCGGGCCGGGCTTTGAGGTTTGGATCGACTCGGCCCGGAAATAAAAATTACCGGCCCGACTCGAAGATCGACTCGACAAAATATTAGCTAGCCCGGCTCGAAAATTGACTCGAAATCGGGCCGGGCCGGGCCAAAGCTCGAAATTGGGTGCATCCGGCATTCGTAATGTTGATTTTTATGTTAAGGCAAAATGTTTAACTTTTTTCGTGTCAAACTTATAAAAAACCTCTACATTCTTATAACTTTCAACATTAGTTAACATAAGTAGTTAAAAAAGAGACCCTTCTAGTGTAAGTTTGTTATAAAAATTACAACTTTTTCACAAATCTTATATAAAAAAATAGAATTTTAATTTACATAAGGATTTTTTATCTAACTTTGTTTCTGCTCAAAAATAGGACAAGAAACCGATAGGCACAAAAATCACTTTTATTTAAGTATAGGAGTAATAACAATAATAATAGCATCATCACAATAAAATTATTATGCTTTAATGAATAACCTTGAATTCACGGCATATTATCTATTTCTAGGTGTGTCAATCTGCTTTGTCGCAGATATCAGTAATGATGGTGACATATTTGTACCGTGCGGGCGTTTACCAGGCGTAACCTCACGGGCACTCATTGCTGGCGTGGAGAGTGCACCACAGGGGTCACTTTTGTGCCATTTAAAATTCAAAAATATTTTGCGCCGGTCGGGATCGAACCCGGTTCCCCCAGGTTCGCGACCAGACACTCAGGCACGCGGCCACGGGACCCCAGTAAAATAAAAAAATAACCTATATAACTGATTTCAAGTAGACAACCGGTATAAAAGTTACAAGGTTCGCAGGTGTAACGAAATATGACACACAAATGAAGCGATAAAAATAGTGTTTGAGCAGATATCTGAAAATATGATCTCCTGAAATACAGCAGAGAATTTTAAATTGTTCCTTATAGATGAAATAACATGACTTAACTGAGTATGTGCATGAAACTAGAAAAACTTAATGAATAATTCAATTTTTCTCTTTTTCCTGCTTTAATTTAATAACTCGGTCGTACCGCAGCGTCTCTGTTCGTTTTGCGTGTGTAAATATTAAAATACGTCTTTTTCTGTCGTTCATTACACTGCCTTTGTGTTAATTCCCGACATTACGAATTTGAAATTTCATTGCATCTAAATGTGGAATAGAAATTAAATGTATAAAGTCATTTCATTTAACGTATTAACCTGCTATGCCATGCTAATAAAAATTTGCATATGTGCAGAACAAAAAACCTTTTGTTCTAGGATAAAAATAGATACCTATACACTCTATGAAAATTTTACCTCTATTTCAATTTCAATGGCGAGCAAAAAACACCTTTGCCTTACAAAAAGTGAGGTAGAAACGATTTAAATATAGTTTGATTAGGTCTTATGAAAAATTAAAATTATCCACCTCGGGGAAGGTCGACGCAAGCCGCCATCTTTGATAAAAAGATGCAAAAAAATGTTTTTGCCCTCCTGAAGTGTAATGGGAACTTTACAATTGTATATACAGCAAGTGTAACCTACATTTTACGCTTACTGTGTTGTAACTTGTCTAACTATGCGGTAAAATAATCAACATTCACTGGACACATATGGGCATTTAGAAAAGAAATCATCTTTATTATAATAAAGTTCATGTAAAAAAGTACTACCTACTTAAGTTATTTTTTTACTTTAACATTTCCTATATTTAAAATTAATTTATATAAACCAAAATCAAGGCAGCGACATCTGTCATTATTGTAAAAATCCGCCGTTACTGACATAGTTACCGATCGATATACCTGTCAAATACGCGAGGCGAACATTGCTGAAATGTCAAATATCGACACCTACCTATTATTTATTACGAAGAAAACAAGAGCAAATAAATGTATTATCAGTCATAAACAACGTCTATTATTACAAATAAATTTTCGCTAGAAGAAGTACTCTAATAAAGGTAAGTAAAATCAGATTTGGAAATTGACTTAACCCCAGTATTGTGAACTAACCCTTTTCAGAAGTACAACATATCTCATTAAAAAAAGTGATTTTCATTATCGTCGGCCAAAAAGTTTGATACAATGCTCGTGCGTGAAGTATTTTACAGCACTCCAGCTAATAAGGCACTCGCCCTTGCTGTCGCGCTGTAAAATACAACTTACACGCACTCGAATGTAAATATCTATTTCTTACAACCGTGCGTAAAGTACATACTTTACACACTCTTTACAATGTGTAAAGTGTCGCTTTTCAAACACTAGTGGATGAAAAGTACTTTTCAAAATATATTTAAATTAATCAAAAAAGAAAAAGAAATATTAACTGCCAGTTAAAAGTTTACATAGCATCAATATTATAGCCTAAATTGTAAAAATTACACATGTGTCAATTTTGTCGATGTCATGTTGATCTTAAAACTGACAATTAACTGGCAGTTTAACCAGAGATAAAAATATCGGGCTTTTGTCCAATAGGTTTTGCTAATTTTACATTTTTCGTGGCATCGAAAGAAGTAAATTATCAGAAGTAATATCACAAGACCTCTTGATTTTGTCGATAAATTTTTATTTTGCACGAAAGCAAACTGCATGGTAAATCCCGACTACGAAGGAGGAGGGGTTTTACCTAATGTCAGTTTGCTTGAGTGATTTTGCTTAAAAGCAAAAAAAATGAGTGCTTAAAAATAAAAGTTTATCTGAGAAAATCTGAGAGGTCGTGTGGTATTTGGTGAGATAAATTCCAAAGACAACGCAAAATGAAACTTGACACATTAATTGTCACACTGACAGTTATAAACCATAACAACTGTTTATTTACTTGGTAGCGGAAAATTATCGGGGGTAACGGGGTTTTATCGGGGGTAACAAGGTTTTATCAGTATAATACTGTTCCCATTGGTTGAATTTTCAAGTGTTTTGCATCATGATTGGTTAAAAACTAGTCGTTGGAATTTATCGAAGATAATTTTTGTCATTTTTTACATTTTTCGTGGCATCGAAAGAAGTAAATTATCGAAGATAATTTTTGTCAACGCATTCCTACAAATTCATCCACCACTCTGACCCGATTAAAGATACGATAACGTGATATGGAAATTTGAATTACGTGTTTAACATGTGGCGAAATTTCAAAAATCTGATATGGATAATACAAAACCTCCTGCTACTTAATTTTTATTAATTTAAATATATACCTACGTATTTACTAATGCTGCAAACTATATTATGTTCCTTTGCATATAACTCTTACTTTATTTTTACTATTTTTTTGTCTTAAATGTCACCTCTATTAATTTGAAGTGATAAATTTTTTGACAGTGACATTTATCTGACAGTTACATACATTTGAAATATGAACTGTGTCACAAACGAATTGAGTTTATCTTAGACTTTGGGATTTATAAAAAAGATTATTTTTTAAATTTATCTGTAAAATATATAGAAAAAGTAGTAATGTACACCTGTAGAAAATTCAATATTCCTTAATTTTTATAATGACATAAAATGCGAAAAAATGGCATTTAATGGTATTTTTTAAAGAAAAACCATTATGAGCTTCAAGTAAAGTGCTATTTCCGGTTACCCGATTTACATCAAAATCTAATGGCTTTTTTTTCATATTAGAATAGGGTCGAAATACAAGGTTTCAGAATTTTCTGAATGATAGTATTTGAATTAGAGCGTAGAAAAAATACATACACACACACATACATACATAAATACATACATACATACATACATACATACACACATACAAACATATAAATAAAATAAATAAATATATCATCATGGCATATTACCCATTTCTGGGTGTGCCAGTATCTACAACACATGTAGACATCGGTAATGATGATGATATATTTTACCGTGTGGGCGCTTACCAGGCGTCACCTCATGGGCACTCATTGCTGGCGTGGAGAGTGCACCACAGGGGTCACTTTTGTGTCATTTAAAATTGGAAAATATTTGGCGTCAGTCGGGATCGAACCCGGTTCCCCCAGGTTCGCGATCAGACACTCAGGCACGAGAAAATGTTAAAATTGGGTTCTAGGGACCTCAAAACGTGGCCATTTACTAAAATCTCGATATGGGATTTTTAGCACGATCCCTACACCTTCCTTATGAAGGGTAGCGGGAGGTAAAAAGGGTTCTAAATCAATTTGCAGATGTTCAAAATTTTAGAGGAATTATCTGTAAGTTGAAGTTGTCAGTAACTCGAGAATCTTTCATCAAATAAGATCTAAAACTTGAATTCAAAATCAGAACTACCTCAAACCCCACCTACTGTAAGGTAAAAACCTCTTCTGTTTGGAGTAATTCGTATGAAGCCAAGAAAACAATTCTACAATTCTATAACCCTAGTTGCACAGTTTCCTAGAATTTCATTATCGAGTATCGATTATTTAGTAAAAGTTGAAAGAAGTTTCGTAAAATTTTTATTTAACAGCGCCTGAATATATGTTGCCACATGGAGTTAACACATTCGTGTAATGCAGGTCACGTTCGAAACAGATCAATACTCTTTTAAAGACATTCTTTTACGGGAAGTAATTGAGTAATTTTAATTAAAAATTGATATACAATGTTCTTAAATGTCGATATTTAAAGCATTCTTTATAGTTTACTTTCTAGACCAGCTGCAATTTTAAAATTTTAATTATCTATACCTATCTATATAAATAATGTTTTCCTTCTTCGTACAATATGATATAATCCAACTGTTTGGCCCAATTTCGGCCATTAATTAATGTATTCTATCGATCAATTTCTTAATTAATTCTGATGATATTTTAATACGATATGCTGTATATGACATCTAATTATAATTAAAATTGGTGCGTTATACTCAGTGTGCAGACCCGATTATATAACATAATCGGAAGATAGACCAATCAGATAGCTCAATTTTTCTTAGTTACGCTGTATCGGAAAAGCATCATTCACAGCTCCGAAAATAAATATAAAATTATACATGAAAATAATGATATAAATAATAGATCTTATGAAACATGAAACACAATCGCTGGTAGTGCGAGCTCGGTTTTAACAAAACCGCTGTTTTAAGAAATGTTAAATTTCATTATTTAATAATAAAAATAAATAATATCAAATTTATCAAAATATGATTTTAAGCAGAACATAGTTTGTATTCAATTAAATATTTTTTCAAAAAAAAAAAAACATTCTTTAAACATAAGGATGAAATTAAATATTGATATTTGAATTTGACATTTCTTAAAACAGCGTTTTAGTAAAAACCGAGCTCGCATTACCAGTATGAACAAGTGATTAACCTTCGGATGACTAAGCGGGGTCAATTTTGACCCCAGTGCTTGTTTTTGTTTAATAAATCTGGAAATATAATACATTTCTAGCTGGATTTGTTTTTAGCTGAATATTTTTAAATATACTGTCATATTATTCATTAAATTAATTTTTTTCTCGTAAAAAATGACTATTTTTTTTTTGTTGGGGCCAGAATTGACCCCTTTTGGTCATTCAAGTTGTGATTTCTTAGTTTTACTTTTCATAGCGATTTTTATATGCTGAAGCACGCAGGATTATTATAGGACATGCTAACCTGCAGCAGATTCATGTAGTCGCAATAAACGTGTTTATTTTGTACGTAGATAAATACAAAGATTATGATAAAGGAAAGTCCTTCCGCAGGAGACTCTTTGTTCAAGATTGTGACTTAAATGGGATAGGCAAATACATTGCTGTCAATCAAATGTCGAGTCATAACCATGGATATGAGAAACCCAATGTTTCACGGTAAGAAATACTCACAGTAATACCGTGAGTATTTTTTAACGTGAAACATTGGGTTTGTCTTATCCATGGTTACGACTAGATATTTGATTGACAGCAATGTATTTGCCCGTTCCATTTAAAATGAAACATAGGGAACGAATCTGACAGAAGTATTATATTTAAATATTGTAAGAAATTTAGCGGAGTCAGAAAACCACTCGAGAGCACTAAACATATTTCGGGCACAAGGTGCGCACAGTATTATGTCTACATCTAAATTTTATTTTTAAGAACAGGTATAATTATTTAAACAAAATTAATCTCTATTGACATCTTGTCAATATGACAGATAACCGTTGAATTTTCCTATTATAAGTTATGATTTGACATTTGATTGACAACATTGTATTTGCCTCTCATTTAAAATAACAAGTGGGGTATGAATTTGACAGAAGTATTATATTTAAATATTGTAAGAAATTTAGCCGAGTCAGAAAAGCACTCGGGCACAAGGTGCACACTATATTTTTTCTACAACTAATTTTAATTTAGAATGCAGGTATAATTATTTAAACAAAATTAGCCTCTATTGACGTCTTATCAAATGTCAAATTCGTTTCCTATGTTTCATTTTAAATGGAACGGGCAAATACATTGCTGCCAATCAAATATCAAGTCGTAACCGTAGATATGACAAACCCAATGTTTCACGTTAAAAAATAGTCACGGTATGATTATACAATATGCTACATGGAGAAAAGTATTTATTATCGTTATTTTACAAACACGAGTACCCAGTTTTCGAGAATATAAATTTTGAAAATAATATATATGCGTCATGTAAAAAATTGTGCGTGAAGTAAAGAGAAAATAGGTCAAACACCCTGCATAAATACATCTGATCTCAACGGCGTCATAATAAATTTAATTGAATGAAGAAAAACAAAGACTATGAACGCAACACAAGAATAGGGGAGGGGAGTATTTCAATTTTAAATGCAAGCAACGCAACGAGTTCCAGAGATATATCACTGTCACTCGGAGAGAAAAATGAGAAAAGATAAAATCTTATACTATTAACGCTTTTTTCCAAGATCAAAAATGCGAGTATTTTTAAGAAAATTTCCGCGGGCATTCGTCGTGAAACGATCTCTGGGTGGAGATAACACTTGAATATAAGTGATACTTTCGCCAGAATACATTCTCGGTTTATGCTGCACACATGAAATTCAAATGAATATGAGCGGCACTTGATTTACTGTAATTTAAAAGCTACGGGTTGTAAAATATGTGTTTCAAGCCGCATGTATGCCGAAGATAACTCACTTAATAAATATTTTATCTTCACTTTTCACATATTTAGTTTTTCATACCTTTTATACAACTGAATAAAATATACGTGTCGGGGAATATCTTTACTTGCACATGTTCAAACGACAGGTATTTCATATCGAAATGAAAGTCATATTATCGACATTACTAGTAATATATTCTTAGAATTTCATTAAATTTAATTTTCAGTATTACTGATAAAGGCTTTTCATATTGCCGTCTTGAAGAATAGCTATTTGTGTATTAAGAGCGCAAAATACGACATTGTCGATTGAGAGGTTGTTGCCGCGCGACGAAGGAGCGCGGCATTCTCTCGAAATCGACAATGTCCATTTGCGCTCGAAACACACACAAGATTTTTTCTACAGTCGCCACAATGGGGTCCTCCACCATAAAAAATAATAAAATGTACACTTTATACTTACACTACTGCTCAATAAATAACGATTGGCTAATACAAAAGATACGGTTTAAACTTAAAAAGGCTTTTAAATGATTATATCGTTACATTAGCCATACATTCCATAAAAAAAAACAAAATTAGAGCGTGGAAGCAAGGATTTGTGATGATTTGATGAGTTTTTATAGCAAAATGTGTGGTTAGTTGTCAAGCCTGTCACACTGAAAAAATTAACAAATATTTCAAGGAATTTGTGATTATATAGACATGTATGTGCATTGACTGACTTCTCGCAATTATTTAAGTAACGAAATAACTAATAACTTTATTGTAATCAAAACAAATAGTTAACTAGAGATCAGATGTCAGTACGACTCGCAACTATCCTACCGCCATCTGTGTACAATCATTCCTATTACTAAACATAACTGTTCACACAATTTATTTTATATTTAATTTTATTTTATCGTTATTTTCCATTCTTCTTGAGTTTTTATTCAATCTAATCTAAGCATTTTATACTTTCGTTTTTGTAAATGAATGCCGACAGAACATATGTCAAATTGACTTGTGAACGTGATAAATGTGTAATTACAGTGCCATTAATTCCTAACTAAACATTTTCATTAAGAATGTAGACATGTGACATTTCTCAACATTGTATACTTAGAAATTTGGACAGCGAGCGTTTTTACTACTTTGTCGCGCATGAGCGGCAAAATGACATTTTGCGTTGACAAAAGAGAGCGCAAATAGTGACTGTAGAAAAAATCTTGTGTATCACACACTCAGAAACTGTTTTGCGAGATCTCGTAATAAACTCGCTCTCGCAAATGTTCAGTTTCTGGCCTAGTGATACAAATAACTATTAACTGCATAAATTACATTGTTTAATATATTGGAATGTCTTTCTGAACTTAATATTAAATAAATAAGTACATATAAAAACTTGATTACAACAATGATAAAATTGATTACAACAATGTCATTGTTTGATCACAACAATTCCCTGCACTATATATTTCCCATTCGTCTCTAGGGGCCCAACCCTGTACTTCTTTTTCTCTTAATTCTCAAACAACCTTAAGTCAGTACTCGCCGAGCTACACAACATGGCAAAAATATCTAAATTTCGACATTTTTGTATAAAAATTGATGATTTTACACTAATTATTATTTGTACATTAACTAAATAAAATGAAAATAAACCGGAAGAGTCAAATAAAGGGGCCAAATAAAAGTACAATATTTCCTGGGATCCATCCGTCGTTGAACAAACGAAGTCATTGTTCATAACTTGAAAATATTGTTATACATAGTGGGTATTTATATTAAGTTCGTGAAAATAATAAAATAAAAATTATTTTCCATTCAGAAAGCAGTAGCCCGTAGGTATTTTGCGTGAAAACAGTGGGTTATTTTGTATGTCAAATGTAATTTTCTTTTGAAATAATGAAAAAGTTTTTTTGAAAGTAACTTTTATAATATTAAATTATGATTTTGTTTTCAGATTTGTTTGCTAAATATACATACAATGAAATTCGAAATAAACTACGGAGAATATTTTGAAATCATGAAGATATTAGATGAGCTAATTATTTTAATGAAATTGGGCATATGTGGAAATATTATTGACAATTAATTTTGTAAATTTAATAATAGAGTAGTACATTTCATATAGTTGCATTTCATAATAATAAAAACACTTTATTTGTACTGATAATTATGCATTTATAACATCTCTGCATTATTAATAATTGCATGATATATGCAGTTAAACATTAATATTTCATTGTCACTAAAAGGTCACTATACAGATAAAAGTGTCATATACACGAGAATCAAGAATAATAAAATGAAATTTTATGAATTTATGTATATGAATATATTTAATATTTTACAACAAAATGTAAACGAGATTTTTTTTTCATTTTTCTGTAATTAAAAAATTTCATCACAGTCTAATATATATAAATCGTAACATCGTATACATGGAGACTGACCAGCATTTGTTGTTTACGTTACTATGCGGATTTGCCGTTTCGTACTTATATTTTTGACTTAACAATTTATATTTCATCTAAAGCTGTGACCGATGTTGCACTTTTATCACCCTAATATCTAAATCCTAAATTTATATGCCCTAAATATAGTGATTATTTAGAATTTTAGGAAGATTGATATGGGTACCCGGGCATTCAGAAATTGAAGGAAACCAGGCAGCCGACCATCTTGTAAAATATGGGACAAATATACCTTTTATAGGACCAGAACCTGCTTGCGGAATAACTGCGCAAACAGTTAAGCAAGAACTTAATACTTTGCTTAGGCAATGGCACAAACGGCATTGGACAGCCACATCAGGCCAAAAACATTCCAAGCTCTTCCTTAATGAGCCATCCAAGAAAAGAACAGACAACTTACTTGTAATGAGCAAGTAAGATGTCAGACTAATAACAGGACTGGTAACAGGACACTGTCAATTAAATAAACATTTGCTTAGGTTGGGCCTCAAACAAGAACCAACATGCAGAGGATATGGAGAAGAGGATGAAACCCCTAAACACTAAATACGTCACTGCGAAGCATTTATGGCAAGCAGACATAGCCTTTTAGGAGCAAAGAAATTGCACACTGAGACACTAAAGGACATTAGTCTAAAGAAAATCCTGGAGTTTACAAAACATACAGAGCTCCTAGAATAGGAGGAAACACGGAGGGTACAATAGACCAGAAAGGTCGCAGTAAAGGGGCAAGAATGAACCACCACCCGACAATAATAATAATAATAATAATAATAATAGGATTTTAGGAATTAGATTTTAGGGTTTTGCAGGAGCACACTATGCCTTAAAGTTGACGCGCACAAATTAAACAAATCATATTCGTTGCTATAATTTGTGCAAAACGTCAAATTTACTGTCAAAAAATAGCTTCTTAGCTTCTATTTTATGAAATATAAAATTTAACATTAACATAAATAACATTTACTCTCAAGCATCAAATTGAATCGAATTGTATAATTCATTTTTGTTGTTCTAAAGTGTTGCCATCCAAACCAATGGATATCACAAGTGTGTCATTCGGAGTTGTATTTATGTGAAGAAGACCTAAATACTAAATGCCAAAATGCAGCATCGGACACAACCTTAGTCTTGTATGTATAAATCTTCAACTCTCTGGTTCATGCATTCAAAACAAACAATGGATAATAAAAAATAGATATAGTTTCCTTTCAGAACATAATATAACCATATTTTTATGCTGATTAGTCTATAACTCCAAATTTAATCTTAATTTTAACTCCTTTTTGAAATATTAAAATGTACTGTTAACTAAATACCAAAGAACTTTCTACTAGTAGCCTCCTACTCTTGATCGCATACTTTTCTCATTAATAAGTCCCAAAATTCTTCATTTGGACCATGGAATACTTGTTGTTGATTGTTGATGGTTACACATCAAATTGTTTTTACCAATAATTGTATCACCATAACAACTGCGATTTAAATAACAAATCTCTCCCCTCTAATGTAAAATAACCCTCAATAAAAAGCCATGAGTGCACCGGTAGCTAAATGACGGTCCCGTTTGTTTTGATTAGAGTTACTGAAACCTGATTATTAATGCATAAGGTAAATCAGTGTCGGGGAAAAAACACGGTTGCATCAAAGCAAGCCATGACACACCGTTAATACGTCATTGCGCAGCGTATGTCGAGTGCTGCTTTATGTCAAAGGCTAAAACACTTTGTGTTATATTAATTGCGAGCTAATTCATAAAGAGGGAACTAAAGGAGACTATTCAAATTTTCATAACGAAGCGCAGTAGTTCTACGCGATAAGTGCAGTAAACACAAGTATAAAGATTAACATGTTTCATATAATTTGTCATGTATTTATTTGAAATACAATAAGGTATAACTAGCGGAAAATTCAACAGCAAAAATATTAAGAATACATAAATAAATGAGATTTAGACTGTGCCCGATGACGCATTTTGGCATTTAGTATTTAGGATTTAGGTCTTCTTCACATAAATACAACTCCGAATGGCACACTAATGAAACTCATTGGTTTGTATGGAAACACTTTAGAACAACAAAAATAAATTATACAATTAATTTTAATTTGATGCTTCAGATTAAATGTTAATATTATATTTTATAAAATAGAAGCTAAGAAGCTATTCTTTGACAATAAATTTGATATTTTACACAAATTAGAGCAATGAACATGATTTGTTTAATTAATGCCCGTCAACTTCAAGGCTTAGTGTGCTCCTGTAAAACCCTAAAATCTAACTTGTAAAATCCTAAATAATCACTAGATTTAGGGCATATAAATTTAGGATTTAGATATTAGGGTGATAAAAGTGCAACATCGGACACAGCCTCAGAGCAGAAGTGGCTTATTATCAGTAATGTCCAGTGTTGCCAGAATGTAAAATATTTTGTACAAAAATGTATCAGATTTAGTATAGGCTGTCTCAAGTAGAAATGCACTCGATTTCGAGCTTTGGCCCGGCCCGGCCCGAAACCCGCCTCGATTTCGAGTCGATCATCGAGCCGGGCCGAAGATATTTTTTATCGGGCCGAATCGGGCTAATCATTTTCAAAAATCGAGGCGAGTCGGACTTTTGATTTTGGCTCGGACCGGAAATTCGAGCTTTTCGGGCCAGCCCGAAAAATCTTATAGTTCATTCAAATGCACAGTTTCCTTAATATTTTAATGAAAATGGATGAAGTTAAAAAGGATCAAAATGATTTAATAACAACACAGTTCACGTATTAATAAATAAAAATGTATTATTTTACTTCAAGAATTCAAGGTTATTCATTAAAGCATAATAATTATACTGTGATAATGCTATTATTATTGTTATTACTCGTATACTTAAATAAAAGTGATTTTTGTTCCTATCATAATGGTTTCTTGTCCTATTTTTGAGCAGAAACAAAGTTAGATAAAAAATCCGTATGTAAATTAAAATTCTATTTTTTTATATAAGATTTGTGAAAAAGTTGTTTAAATTCTTTGGTAATTTTTATAACAAACTTACACTAGAAGGGTCTCTTTTTTTAACTACTTATGTTAACTAATGTTGAAAGTTATACGAATGTAGAGGTTTTTAATAAGTTTGACACGAAAAAAGTTAAACATTTTGCCTTAACATAAAAAACAACATTAGGAATGCCGGATGCACCCAATTTCGAGCTTTGGCCCGGCCCGGCCCGAATCCCGACCCGATTTCGAGTCAGTTTTCGAGCCGGGCTAGCTAATTTTTTTGTCGAGTCGATCTTCGAGTCGGGCCGGTAATTTTTATTTTCGGGCCGAGTTGATCCAAACCTCAAAGCCCGCTCGAATGCATTCTCAAGATATATGCACATTAATTTGTACCTGCGCCCTTCCCAGCGGGAGGCAGTTTAAATACATTAGAGAGGCAAAGAGTACTGGGACGTATTTATTTATTTTTTATTTTTTTGAAGTAATCAAATATTAATTTTCATGAAGTCAATTTTGCGACATTTTTATTGTTAAGCTAACAATTATTTTTAAAAATGCATTTATATATAAATTTGAGATTCTTCGTTCTCTCATTTGTGAATGTGCCATAAAATGTCAACTTTCAAAAAATTATGTGAACAGCTGTGGCAGCACCTGCAAAAGTTTGGCGTGAACGCCCTCATTGTAGAAAAGGCCTAATGCCTTGTGTAAGACGCACACGAATGCAATCCGTGTTTGAGAATCATTTTGTTAGAATTGTGAAATTTTAATCGTTTACAATACGAATAATAAGAAACTTCGTTGAATCTCATTTATTTTTTGTAATATTTTTTGGTGTTGCTTTTTCAACAACCGCTGTCTATTTCGGAATCATATATTTCTTTGAAATATCAATATTTTCCATATGTTATAATTTAATATGAAATATTAATGCGTAGTACGAGTACAGCAAAATTGTAATATATCTCTGTGTGTACAAAAGAAAATGTGACATTAAAAATACATGCAGAAAGAGCGATAATATATTTATCACATTACTAATTTATAATCATATTTTAAACCACATATGAGGTTCACATTGTAGACCATATGATTAATGTTAAATTAAATTGTTTACAATAATTTATGTTTCAAATGACATACAATTTCCAACAGTATTATTTCTGAAAATTATAACACATTACAAGTACATACATAGCTCCATTCATATTGATTTTCAACTTACACTTAAATGATTAATTATTCACAGCAACAATGATTTCTTAATATTCATTTTTTAAGTAGTTTCATTAAATTTGTTCTTGTCACATGAAAACACAGTGGAATTCAGCGTTAACATAACAGACAGTCCACGTACTTGTACATACTCTTTCAGTATTGATTGCCGCGCACTATGTCGCTTAGTTTTTACACTTTTTGTGAAACTTAGACTGTGTTTTAACCTAAAGAAATGTTTAATCGATTGTTAGTGAGTACGGAACAAGTATTTTTATGCACTACGGTGTAAATTTTCCGTTAGAATCGAGAACTAAACTACAACTTTTTTTAAACAATATTTCTTTTATACATGAATTCCTGATGAACAAGAGGCAGGAATTTTATCGATTTTTAGGGACAGAAGTGGCACTGTATATTTCCCAGTTTAAATTACAAAAAAAATCTGATGTGGCCAACACAAAACCTCCCGCTATTTAATTTTTATTAATTTAAATACATACCTACGTATTTACTAACGCTGCAAACTATTGCTTTATTTACTATTTTCTTTTTAAAATCTCACTATTATTAATTTGAAATGATTAGTTTTTTGACAGTGATATTTACTGTCAGTTACATTCATTTGAAATATGAACTGTGTAACTAATAAAAAAAATTATTTTTAAATTTATCTGTAAAATATATAGAAAAAGTATTAATATATTCCTGTAGAAAATTCAATAATCTTTAATATTCATAGGACATAAAATGCGAAAAAATGGCATTTAATGGTATTTTTTGAAGAAAAACCATTATGAGCTTCAGGTAAAGTGTCATTTCCGGTTATCCGATTTACACCAAAATTTAATGGCTTCTTTTCATATTAGAATAGGATAGAAATACAAGGTCTCAGAATTTTCTGAATGATAGTATTTGAGTTAGAGCGAAGACAAAATCCATACACATACACACACATATCATCGTGAAAATGTTAATATTGGATTCTAGTGATCTTAAAACGTGGTCATTTACTAAAATCTCGATGTGATTTTTAGCACGATCCCTATATCTTCCTTACCAATAGCGGGAGGTAATAATGATACATGCTTCTTAGAATAAGGTATTGCAAAAAAAATACATACATTTTTAACTTTCGCTAAGAGAAGTATTGGATTGATGCTAAAAATCTCATTTCCAGATTTTAGTGACTAAGCACGATTTAAGGTCACTAGAATCCGATTATAACATTTTTAGGAAGATGTGTAGTGTGTATGTGTGTGTGTGTGTGTGTGTGTATCTGGATAATGGAAGGATGATTCCTCAAAAACTATAATATTTAAGACCTGTTTCTACGTATTCCTCAATCTGACATTAATGGGGACAGCTAAAAAGGTTTTGATAACAATCGGACAACTGAAAGTAGTAGTTTCTTAAAAAAATTCTACTGAATATTATTTAAAAAAAATTTTGTTAGTATAAATAATGAAGAACATAAAATTCTCAATCTAATACACTTAAAAATTTTATTATTTCTTTTATAGATTTAGAGATAAAGAAAGTATAATATATAGAATAATATGTTGCAATAAATTGCACAGTCCAGACTACACCAAGAAAACCAGTTGCCAAATTCAAATGTTTGTAATTGACAGACAAATGTCAGTGTCAAAAATCACGAGTTTTACTGACATTACTGAAAGCTTTTTCTGGGAAGTACATTTAATATTTCTTATTGAATTATTAATTAAATATTTCAAATTGTAGGTAGGTATGTATATTAAATAGTACCTACATATAGGGAATTTATTTTAACATGCAACATTTGGCGAATCACTTCCATGGTTACTCACTATTGTCAAAACATGACAGCAATGTAATATTTGTCCATTTTAAAATGCAACATACAAAATTTGTAGTTTTGTATTATCAAAACTAATTTCCTATAAATTAGCCTACATACGATTAACAAATAATCAAAACATGAATGTTGTACATCTTAAAAAACTTTAGCTTACAAAAATTCATAACTTTCATTTAATAAATGTTAAAAAATACCCCCAATAACTCTGAGGCAATATTCTCGTCGGTCGTAATAAGAATTGACACCATTTGTGATGAGTTTTGGAGGTATCTCCTGTGCTGCAATACTATTTATAATGTTACATTTTAAAATGGACAAATATTACATTGCTGTCATTTTCTGACAATAGTGAGTAACCATGGAAGTGATGCGCCATAATGTTGCATGTTAACAAGATTTCTTATAGAATGAAATATAGAATTATTTGTGGGTACAAGAAATATTTAATTCGATTCTTATGTTACAAAACGGAAATGGCGAGAGGTATTGTGCTGGCCACAACAATTTTTTTCTTCTGAAATTCGAATAAATATGTACCTATGGTATTATTAAATATGATTTTCTGTTCAAATTTCTGTATATTTTAAACGCAGTAGTAATTTAAAAGAACACATTTTGAATTAGCGACAAATTGCTCTGCTTGTGACGTCCAAACAATACTACCCAATGGCAGAATTTGAAAGACAAAAGTTAAAAAAATATTAAATATTTCTTATTTAATCTTTACAGAATAATAATACCGAGATTTGTTTCTTCTTTCTTCGTTTTGAAGCACCGCAAAAACTTTTTTTTACTATTACTACTTCTACGTGGGTATCTAGCGAAAACGCTTTTCTGCAGCCATGTTTGACTCTTTACAAAATACAAAAATCAGTAATATAGAGAGAATTAGAAGTTATTACATAGTTGACAGCTGTCACACATGTCAATCGTTTAAATTCTGTCGGCGGCAACCGTAAGCTGCATCCTTATTGGTGAGTAATTTACTTGCATCATCAGGCGAAAAGAGAAGCGGCAATTTTAAATTTACATTTTCAAGTACAAAAGAAATATGATTAAAGCAATGTACATCACTTCATTAATCACTATTTTAATTAATTTCAATAATTAATTTTTTCGTTTAACAAGACATTAATTTGCAAACCCTTCCCTATTATCAAAATGAATCTCCCTAAGAGATGAGCCGCCTATGACAAGAGTGTTTGAGTCGTTAATTGGAAGACATCTTGAGTCGTCCCCCACAATTAAAGATTCTTTAAGACGGAAGCAATGGCCACTTCAAGATTCGTTACAGTTTGAAATAAAAATGCATTAATCTAAGAAGTAATTACTGCCAGAGACAATTAAATCATTTACAGAGACGACAAGTGTCATTTCATCTTTAAAAAAAATATGTCGTAATTGAAATACAAACCTCAGTGAAAAGTTTAATTGTCTCGGGCTATAGCTAACCTCGGCGCCTCTTTTTTAAAGAGACAGTCAAACGGGTACCATGCCAAAATATCGAACATACAGAGTGATAAGAAAGAAATGATGTACATAGTTGGTAATACAACCTATACTATTGATATTACCATGTGATCTTAAGAATAAATACAAACAGGTTATGTCAGGAGCTTGACAGCTAGCGTTTTCAGTGATAGAAAAATGTACTTTACATTATTGGTGTGAGGATAATGTTAAGAAATGTTTAATAAAAGAAAATTGTAAATGTACTTAAATTTAAACTTTCCAATGTCACTATCAACAACAGGAAATACATTTTTGTATCATTGTTACCAATTTCAAGTAAGTTTTTGTTTTGTCAGCTACATCAGTTTTTTCTGATCCTCTGTATTAACAAAGGATGATATTTCAAATTTTTTTAAATAAACTGATAATAATAAATATTTAATGGCAACGGTGAGCACAAGAAGTTACGCTTTTATATACCTTTTCATTTTTACTTATCTTTAAAGGTTGCAATGATCACTGGAGTGCATTTCGAAAATCAGAATTAACTTTTTTACGCGTAGAAGCCGTTATTGACAAACAATCATATTTTTGAATTAATATTCCTAATACAAAGACAAAAGTTATACGTGTGTTTGTAATTACAGCTGGAGACATTGAAGAAATAAATTTTATTGATATCAGAAAATATATAAATTTGTGCCTACACCATGTTAAGGGCGCGTGTGAAAGCGTTAGTAGTCATAACAACCGTTGGACGCTTTCTGTAGGCGCCACTTGTACTTTTACGCAAGTGTTAGAATCCGAAATCCTTTGCCAAACTTTACTTCTCATCTGACACCCTCCCCCACTATATTTCTGAACTGAAAGGTATATTTCAAGTTCTATGTCACTCAGCGGTATATTTAACCCCCAACTAAGAATTATAATGCTTACCGCTGTATCCTGTTATTTTGACTATAAAACACATTATTTACTTAAAATTTGTGGAAACATTATAACATCTTATTTCTGGATAGCGTGCGGTATTTCAAATCTCTTGTAATCTGGAGTCTGGTTAGTTTTTAACTAGATTATAGTAACAACATTTTTCTTGATTCGTGATGAATATGCAATTAGGGAATAGGATTTATCTTTAGAGAATAATGATACTTCAAATTCTAGTAATCGGATTAATTTTTGGTTGCATATTCTAACTTTAATTGTTGTATATAAACCATACCTGTTCTATGTCTTCATATTTTCTGATAGTATTATAGCGAAAATAATATCTATAAAAAATAGTATGCATTATTTCACGACACAATGGCGCGAATTACGTGCCAGTTATTTCTTATATATTAATTTTTTGTGTTATATTTGTTCGATAAGGGTAAATAAAAAAGAAGAATTGTAAATTGTGCTAACAGTATCATATTTTTATCCAAATAACGACTTTTGCTAGTAAAATAAATATGAAAAATTTCAAATAAACAGTTATCTAATACTAGCTGACCCGCCCTGGCTTCGCACGGGTAAAGCTAAAATAACGATTAGCTACGCGTGTACCAGTAATTTTTCACATTTACTCCGGAGACATGCGCTGCGTAGGGAGCCGGCAACCTGCCTCGCATCGTACATGTAACAGGCTCCGCCCGATCCCCGCACCGCACCCCAAAGCGCCTTTTCTAAACATGTCTCGTGTGCTTTTACTTATGTACATATGATGCAAGCTATATCTCTTCGACAAATATCGAAAATCTGCTAACGGTTAAAACTTTACTATAATTAAAATCATCCCCTATCGTACCGCCTTGATGGATGATTTTTTATAAACGCTAAAACACTTTATTTCTTGCCAAAAGCATAAATAAAAATTTTTATATCCCTAACTTGAGAAATGATGGGTTCTCCATACAAACTTTCGTCCCCTATTTCACCCCCTTCAAGTTTTATTTTCGCGACAAAAGGTAGCCTATGTCCTTCTCCTAGGTCCAATCTATCTCTATACCAAAATTCATCAAAATTGGTTCAGCGGGAGAAATGATGGGTTCGAACATACAATTTTTCATTCCCTATTTCACCCCTTCAAGTTTTATTTTCGCAACAAAAGGTAGCCTATGTCCTTCTCCTAGGTCCAATCTATCTCTATACCAAAATTCATCAAAATTGGTTCAACGGTTCAGGCGTGAAAACGTAACAGACAGACAGTGTTACTTTCGCATTTATTATGTTAGTATGGATTTCTAACTATTTATTATCAAAAACTAATTTTTCACTGTTTAGTAACCATAACAACGTATATTTCACGCATATTTCCAAAATCATAATTTAAAAAATCTGATTTGATCAACGCCATTACTTCCGTCAATGTATTTTGTACAAATTCCATCCGGAAAGTTTCTTACAAAAAATTCTATATCTCCAGAAAAATTGTTTCACGTACTTTGCAAATTATACTTGACACTGACATTTGTCATTTAACAGTATTTACTGTTTGCATAGTGAGTTTATAGCAGTAAAGGTTGCAAGATTTGGAAAAATTAATTTCTTTTTATACTTTTATCTCCAAATAAGTTGACTAAAAATTAAAAAATGCAGTCATATTGTATATGAGAATAATATATAACAAATAAATAATTATATCATCACTGCCCATTACTAGGTGTGCCAATCTGCTCTGTACACAGATTTCGGTAATGATATATTTGTGCCGTACGGGCATTCACCTCACGGGCACTCATTGATGGCTTGGAGAGTATCTATACCACAGGGGTCACATTTGTGCCATTTAAAATTTTGGAAATCGAAAATGCTACCAAAATTAAGCCTTTTGTATAAGCAATATTAGTTGCCAGAAATAGTATGGGTTACCATACAAAAAAATGTATTACGACAATTTAATAAATGCTGATTTATGAACCATAACTTCATTCATACTTTTCCCAATCATTCCTTGTGATTTTTATTTGAAATAATGTAAAATAAAATGAACGAACTATTATAGGTATTACTAAAAATTATTTTATAAGAATTAATCAAATCTTGATAATAATTTCAAAGCTGTTTCTTTGGGTTGTGGATAATAATGTAAATGTGTAAATTTGTACTGTCCTTTCAATTCAAATATAATTCAAATATAATTTATTTATTTTCTACCTGGGCCTTTTTCTTTTGGGGAAATCTCACACTCCAAAAGAAAAGTTGCCGGTACATTGACAAGGAAATCAGTTTTGATAATGTAAACTGTCTCGTTGCCCCTAGCGGCAAAATCGTGAAACTGTTAACATTGCGCATATGGCAATATTTTTCAAAGCAGTTTTCTCAAAAACTGTTATAAGTAAGTTTTTTATTTTTTCATATTTTTAAAATATACGTCAAGTATTAAGGCGGGACAAAATTTCGTTTTCATAAGTTTTCCAGAAAGTCAAAAAAATCAGCTTTAAAATCTTTGCTAAAACAAGCACTTACTCTTTTATTAATTATAATTAAACCATATAAGTAAGAATCATGAAATTCCGTCGCGCACTAGAAAGAATAATTTACGCGTCTTTAAATTTTGAAGACATTTGCTTGTGACACATTTGAGAAAACTGCTTCAGAAAGTACCTAATATTTAAGCTATTTTTCAAGCGATTTCAACGCTTTCACACGCGCCCTTAAACAGATTGGGTGCTATTCACAGCTCTATACTAAGCGTTACTAAGAAAACTGTATTAGGAATTACTAAAAAATCTATTCACAGCTCTATACTAGGCGATACTAAGCGTTACTAAGTTTTGTATTTAGTACACAAGTGTAAAACAAAGTAGTGCCGTGTTTAACATGGCTGAACAGGCAATTCGAAATGCGAGACGTGCGCTATATGTTCGAAATTTAAGAAATTGGCGAATAAAAGTGTATTGACGACACGCGGACCCGTTTACCGAATTCACAGACAGCGAATTTAAAAGAAGATACAGACTGTCCAAAGAGTGTAGCCGATTTGTAATTAATTTGATTAGGGCAGAATTGACAGGCGAACAAGTTCGCTGTGACTGTGTATCGCCAGAATTACAAGTTCATGTGTTCATGTAGCATTCAGGTTTTCCGCAAAGAGTTTGTACCAAACAACAACGGAAGTACCTACTAAATATTTTCTTGTATGTTAATAAAAATACAATTTGACAGATTTTAATTTAGTACTCATCATAATTTCATATCAAATACTTTATAGGATATTTACATGATATTAGCCAGCAGACAATTAATCGCATTATACGAAAAGTTTCTGTAGCGTTGGCTCAAAAACTTACAAATTTTGTGAAATTCCAAGAAAATTTAAATAAAGAAAAAATTGAAAATTTTATGATCTTGTTTGGATATCCGGGCGTGATTAGGTGTATAGATAAACACATAAAATTAAAAATCCTGACCAATTAATTACACTTCTTTAATTTTTTTATAGAAATGTTAGCATATGTCATTTGAATGTCTTTTGATGTTTGACATAATATAATGTATAACTATGACTACAAAACATATTTGAGATGTTGTCAACTATGTTTTTCGCTAGTCACTTGAATTAAGTAAAACACGCTAAGCTCTGAATAGGCAGTGTATTAAATATTGTTTTAGCGCTAATACATGTTTTAACTAAAACAGTCTAGTATACAGCTTTAGTATCGAGCTGTGAATAACACCCAATAGGTTTTCTTTAAATTAAATATAGTAATGGAATAAATGCGTTCGGAAATCTACAAAAAAAAAGAGATAAATATAAAGGATTACCAAACCCTGCTTCATATACTGGTCATTGCTTCAGAAGTTCTTCCACTACCTTGTTAGCGGACTCTGGGGCCTTGGTTAGCTATCTACGCTCTAGGGAGAAATGACACACTTTCCACCTCAGTTCGTAATATACTATTAAAATTTAATACTTAGGTTGTGTCCTATGTTGTACTTTTATCGCCCTAATATCTAAATCGTAAATTTATATGCCCTAAATAATGTCATTATTGTGTCCCATGTCGTATATTAGCATTTAGAATTTAGATCTTCTTCACATATTTACAACTACGAATGAAATTCATTGGTTTACATGGAAACACTTTAGAACTAAGAAAATGAATTATACAATTTGATTTAATTTGATGCTTCAGCTTAAATGTTAATATCATATTTCATAAAATTAAAGCTAAGAAGCTATTCTTTGACAGTAAATTTGACATTTTGCACCAATTATAGCAACAAACATAATTTGTTTAATTAGTGCGCGTCAATTTCAAGGCGTAGTGTGCTCCTGCAAAACCCTAAACTCTAATTCCTAAAATCCTAAATAATCACTAGATTTAGGGTATATAAATATAGGATTTATACATTAGGGTGGAAAAAGTGCAACATCAGACACAGCCTTAGATATTACCATGATAAAAATGCAACATCGGACACAGCCTAAGCCTTGAAGTTGACGCGCACTAATTAAACAAATTATGTTCGTTGTTATAATTTGTGCAAAAGGTCAAGTTTGCTGTCAAAGAATAGCTACTTTATGAAATTAACATTTAATCTGAAGCATCATATTAAATTGAATTGTATAATTCATTTTTGTTATTTTAAAATGTTTCCATACAAACCAATGAATGTCATTAGTGTGCCACTTGTATTATGCGAAGAAGAACTAATGGCAAAATGTGACATCGAATACAGCATCTGTTAAAAATACTCATAATAGGCATTAGGCAAGTACATTCTTTTTTGAAGTCTGGCAAATAACAGATTTGTCTCATCCTCATCAGCTACTTCTTCATATTCTCCTCATCATGGTCCCCTAATTATTACAATCGCAATAAAAACTACTCTTCATCTGTTGTTGAATACAGCAAGTTGTTCTTTAATCTTGGAAATTGGCCGTGAGACAAAGCTTGCGTCATTACGAGGCTGGGTTGGTGCACGTTTGCTCTATTACTCCCGTGTTTGATTGTTCGCAGAGCAGAACAGAGCAGAGCAGACTTGTGCATCTTGCCCCGGTATTTAAAGCGGGCTGGGCTACGTGTGCCGTACCGCCTGATGAGCTCACGTTTTACCTAAACTTCCTGGGCTATAAACAATTTCACTTATAATGAACATACAGCTCTTTCCTACGTGCGCAACAAATTAATTTGCTTATTCTACTATGACTTCTTCCTATTATATTTTATGTGCAAATAAAACTAATACAAAGAGCAGATATATTTGCGCTATTAATTAATTATATATACACACAGGGTGTTATACAAGTAAGTGTGCAACGCTCAACCAATGGTAGAACTGACTCCATTTTGTTTAACATGCTACAGTTAAATATTATTTTTTGACATTTTATGTTTTATAAATATTAAAGAAAATGCTCTTCTCTATACGGTTTGATTATACATTTTCCTTCATATTCAATAGATATAGAGTCAAAGCATTAAAAACAGATTAATTTTCAAAAATCAGTTAGCCTTACTATTTATCATTTATCAGATGTCAGTGCCAAGTGTAAAATCAAATATGGCAAGTAGAGGATTAAAATGTCGGGAGTACGAGGAAGGCGAAAGAGAAGATGAAAGGACTGCATCGCGAAAGGCTTGAGAGAGGAAGAACTGTGTGAAGTGCAATTTACATGGTGTATGATCATGTTATAATTTTATTGGATTTATAGAATCTTTTTATAGCATTTATCCATTTTTATTTCAATACTTTAATTTCTAAAAATTCACACAGTTGTTCAAATACTGTAAAAATGCGGACACTTACGTAACATTCTCTTTACAATCAAATAATATTACTACAAAGTTTATATCTCTACCCATTTTTGAATTATAGCCCCAAAAGTCAATATACCCCACATTTAGATAAAAACTTCAAAATTTTCAAAAATCTAATTTTTATGTATCTAGATACTTCTCAATGCGCTGATTCCAAATTTTGAAATCGCAAGTCGATATCTCTTTTCGTTCTCGAGATATTTAGATTCAAAGTTTTACTCAAAACTGCCCATTTTTGTGTAATAACCCAAAAATGGGCCGAAATATGAATTTGGCGACAACACCATTCGATTCTACGGGTAAAAATACATAGGTATACCAATTTTCATAATTTTTGTCCAACCAGTTCATTTTTTATGAATAAAAAATCGTAAGGGGTACACCTTAGATTTTTGCGATTTTTGGCCATTTTCAGTTATTTTGCTTTAGAGATTGTATGCGGTGTTCAAAAATTCTGTAAATTGGTGTACTTATGTAATTTTGCCCGTAGATTCGAATGGTGTTGTCGCCAAATTCATATCTCGACCCATTTTTGGGTTATTACCAAAAAATGGGCAGTTTTGAGCAAAACTTTGAATCTAAATATCTCGAAAACGAAAAGAGATATCGTCCTGCGGTTTCAAAATTTCGAATCAGCGCATTGAGAAGTATTTAGATACATATACATTAGATTTTTGAAAATTTTGAAGTTTTTATCTAAATGTGGGGTATGTTGACTTTTGGGGCAATAATTCAAAATTGGGTAGAGATATAAACTTGTTAGTAATATTATTTGATTGTAAAGAGAATGTTACGCAAGTGTCCGCATTTTTAGAGTATTTATATATAAGTATACATAATATATATATTCATGTGATAATTTTTTTGGATTTATAGAATATTTTCCAAGGAACTTTCTGTAAGGAATTTGTAAAAAATGTATTATGTTCGTGTTACAATTTTACTGGATATATAGAATCTTTTCCAATGAACTTTTAATATGGGATTTGTACAAAATACATCAAATTAACGGAAGGTCTTGTGCTGGCCACAACAGATTTGTTTTAGATTGTTATGAGAACATCACTTTGAACCAGAAACTAAGCGATACCAAAAAAGTAAGGCCTCCAAAAGGGGCAAAAATCTAAATTACTGTCAACGAAACAGCCGCCCTCAAAAAGTAAATAAATAATACAAAGTAATACAGATATGATAAAACAAAAAGAAATAACATTATTGTAAAATACTAAGTAATATACTTCAATCCTCGATTACGAATCTTTTGTCAGTATTGATTGTACATTGTACTCTGTGGGAAGTTTTATTGGAATTAAATAAAAACGCTAAAATAAATTCTACTACCAACTCGAATAAATCGAAAGTTGCATTCTTCCTTGTTTACGTAGATGGTGGACTATTCCCCTTCTCGAAAACTTGTATTTTAAGGCAGGCGAGACATTCAAATAATTCAATTTATTTAGCAATAAGAAGTTCATAATTTAATTTAGAGCTGTCTTCTATTTCTGACTTTGAAAACACAAATTAGTACCAGACATGAAATTCAAGCAGTTTGTTAACAGTGACAGAAGGTTTTACTAATTTTGTCCTTTGCTTTTCCTGAAGGATTCTCAACCGTAAAACTGAATACAATTACTGTAATTCCAAAGAATGAAATGGAATAACTAATTGCTTTTATATTTTTATTTTTTTCGTTAAAGCAAGTGCAACAATTATTATAGAAAAATACTTATAACTTAAAACCATGAATCAATAATGATTATCGAGTCAAAGATGATAGTTGAATGAAAAAGTGTTATAATTCTATGCCTGAAAAAGAATGGTTGTTTCTGTATTTCTGGGCCGTAATATAAAAGGTAAAATATTATGAACGAAAAAATAAGACAATAATTACCATCAAAAATATAATTAACAAAATAATGCACAACGACTTTCTATTTGTCAATGCTGACAAACTACTTGATGGTAGCAAAGTTTACTATTGAATATATCTTTCTAAAAAAAAAATCTGATGTGGCCAACACAAAACCTCCCGCTATTTAATTTTTACATACATACATACATACGTACATAAAATTACGCGATTCCCACTTAGGGGGTTAGCAAATACCCGGAGACAATAGTAACAATAAGAAAAGGGATAAGAGTAAGAGCTCAGCTGACTCACTTCACTCTTTAACAATATTTTTCTTTCGTCTTGTCCACAATCATCATAGCATTCATACATAAGTGACCGATTTTCGGTAGCGAATAACCCCATCCGGACCACAATAATAGTTACGCAACAATCTTCCTTCGCCACACTTTCCTATCAATTTTTATTAATTTAAATACATACTTACGTATTTACTAACCCTGCAAACTGTTCCATTGCATAAAACTATTGATTTATTTACTATTTTCTTTTTAAAATGTCACTATTATTAATTTGAAGTGATTAGTTTTTTGACAGTGACATTTACTGTTAAGTTACATTCATTTGAAATATGACCTGTGTAACAAAGGAATTGTGTTTATCTTAGGCTTCGGGACTAATCAAAAAAATATTTTTAAATTTATCTGCAAAATATATAGAAAAAGTATTAATGTATTCCTGTAGAAAATTCAATAATCTTTAATTTTCATTAGACATAAAATACGAAAAAATGGTATTTAATGATATTTTTTGAAGAAAAACCATTATTAGCTTCAGGTGAAGTGCCATTTCCGGTTATCCGATTTACACCAACATCTAATGGCTTCTTTTCATAATAGAATAGGATAGAAATACAAGGTTTCAGAATTTTCTGAATGATAGTATTTGAGTTAGAGCGAAGACAAAATCCCTACACATACATACACACACACATACATACATACATACATACATACATACACACACACATACACACATACAGACATCAATCATGAAAATGTTAAAATTGGACTCTAAGGACCTTAAAACGTGGTCATTTACTAAAATCTCGATAAGTGATTTTTAGCACGATCCCTGTATCTCCCTTACCAAGGGTAGCGGGAGGTAAAAATAATTTTGTTACCCGCGTGGCCATGTCCCCCACTTTACGGACATCTATTTTGCAAACACTGTAGTGCACAAAGTTGGACAGAATTATAAGATACATATAAAACTGTTTTACATCACCATAAACATTCTTCAACAATTCGTACATTTCTGTAGCGGATTTTTTAAGTTTCACACAGAATTTCATATTGACACTAACCTAATTCCGGCGGAGTACGATAAAGTAGTAAACTTCAATCAAAGGCTACTGCCGAACGGTTTGCTCAATTATCTTAAAATTTTAACAGTGGATGGAGGGAAGATGACAAATTAATATGACATAGCCTGCAATATACAGGGAAGCCGGAAAAAATAAATCTTATTTAATGAGCCTGTTTCACATTTTTTAAAAACTATTTTAAATGAAAGTTTATGCAATGATTTTCTTAGTAATAATTTTTATTTTAATAATTTGTTGTTATTTGTGGAAATAATTAAATAAAAAGATTGGCGTCCCTAAAAACTACCCCCCACTCCTGTGACGTAGAAGCACATACATTACATCATTAATAACCAATAGGAAAATAGTTTTTCCATCACCTACGTTTATTCATATTATTTATATAAATAAACGTAGGCTAAAGTTTGTCACATGTAACAAAAAAATCTTTTAATTTGACAATTCCCTGATTTGACATTTGACGCTGACATTGCTCATTGTAATTGAATAATAAAATAATAATGGCAAATTCAAATTACACTCAAGCTAAGTCGGACAATTTACCGAAGGTTGATAGCTGGGCTGGATGATGGCTGAATTTATATCAGAACGATTGTTTTACTTCTACCGAAATAAGGAGTGTTAAAGAGTTGAGGTAAAATAAAATATAAAAACTGAATTTTCTATATAAATTGATAATATATTTTACTTTAAAGTTCTGGTCGTGATTCTTACATTGAATCACCTATAGGACATGTAGATCTATGTCGAGAAAAAAAATATCTGTATAGTCAAATGTAAAGTTTGCCCTGAACTTAAAGTGAAGCAACAAAAATATACTGTTATCGTGAAGGTGGATGAAAGTTGAAATGATCTTCACAAACATGAAGACACGATTTTTCTGACAAATTATCAGCTCTTCGACCTACTGCTTCTAGCCACAATTTTCTTTTCTTCGCATCTTTTGTAAAATTTATAAACTCTATAGTAGGTTTGTTCCTAACAGTATTTTTGTACAATATAATACAATATCGTAAATTACTCATTTTATTTTGAACTTTTTATTACCTACATATTATACAACTTGACAATACACTTGACACCTTAGAACCGCTGAAGATGTATGTATTCTGACGTCACATTCTGTTTCAGAACACGTGATTTATTCAAAATTTTATCCAAATTTCAAAAATGAATTGTAAAATATCTAAAGGATATATCGTGTTATTTTCAAATTTGAGGCTCTTTAAAGAACAATATCTTTTAAAATTTAATACTTAGAAGTCATATAAAAATTCTTGCAACAGCCCTATTGCCACACTTCGTATTTTGGCACCCTGTATATGAAGTACTGGCCACATACGTATTGTAGATTGAAGTATATAGAGTACGGTATGCTAAGCCAGCACCACCAGCAGCACGCTATTCGTGGCATAACGAGTATATTAGCTTGCACACCGCTCGGCTAAAATATAAGACGTATATGTTTGCATATTTAACGACGTTATCGATTATGGAAATGTCCGCATGTAGCGCCGATATATAATAACCATTAAAGTAATTGATGTTTGCTCGCCGTCCTCCTTATTAACTGTCCGAGGCGTTCAACTCTGTCGCAGCCAACGCACATTAAGATAACTGAAATGATGGAAAAGTGGATCACTTCGATATCAAAAATGCCTTTATCAAAAAATACCCATTTTCATATTACATATTGCTTTTATAAAGAAATTACAAAACACGACGCCATTCATAAATTATGCCATTTCCAACAAAATGGAAAGCATTTTTATTAAACCGGTAGAATAAGATGGAACTGATAAAAAAACATTTCTTTGTATAACTTTTTTTCAATTATAAAAAAGTATATACTGTTTACCAATACCACTTGAAAAAAAAATGAATATCTTAACTCACTTCATCAACATTTAGAAAAAATCTGCGGACCAATAGCTGTTAGTCGTTTTTATATAGCTGGACTACACAAGAAAAGAAAACATTAGAACAACAACAAATATTTATTTTTTGTCTTTGTCCTCCTGAAGTGTAATGCGAACTTTACAATTGTATACTCAGCAAGTGTAACCTACTTTTTACGCTTACTGTGTTGTAACTTATCTAACTATGCGGTAACATAATCAAAATACACTGGACGTTTATGGGCATTTAGAAAAGAAATCATCTTTACTATTATAATAAAGTTCATGTAAAAAAGTACTACCTACGTAAGTTATTTTTACCTCGCGCTAAGATTGGATTCATGGTAAAATTCGCATATCCAGATTTCAGCGAATAAGCACTATTTAAGATCCATACAATCCGATTAAAACATTTTAAAATGATGTCTGTGTGTGTGTGTGGATGTGTGTATGTCTGGATGTTGTAGACACGATTTCTCAAAAACCATAAGACTTAAGAATTTTTTAACTATGGACTCCTCAATCTGACATTCCTGGGAAGAGCTAAATAGATTTTGGTAACAATTGGACAACCGGAAGTAATAGTTTCTTTAAAAAAATCTTCTAAATATTTTTTTAAATTTCTGTTACTATTATTGAAGAACATAAAATTCTACATGTGATACATTTAAAAATTTTATTACATCTTATATAGGTTTAGAGATAAAGGCACTGTAATATATAGAATAATCTAATCGCAGAGGCGAAGGCACTAAGGAAACCAGAAGACAAAATCAAATGTGTATAACATAGTTTGTAAATGATAAATGTCAGTGTCAAAAATCAACAGTTTTAGTGACATTCTGAAAGCTTTTTCTGGGAAGTACATTTAATCTTTCTTATTGTTTTATTAATTAAATATTTAAAATTGTAGGTAAAATGCATATATCCATAAGAAATACTGCCAATCTAGCTAATGATTTGAAGAATCTCTGACATTTAGGAACTTCATACAATGAAAAATAGATATAATTAGAATTATATGTGTACAGAAGACATGTTAAATACAATAAAAACAATATTTGGGTAAAGTTCTGTAATATTTTTGTTATAAAACGACGGTTCGATAGCGAAGTGGAATACAATACTTATATAACATAAAATGAAAATGGCGAAAGGTATTGTGCTGGCCACAATAGATTCTTTAGGTTATGAAAAATAGAATAGTGTAAATATACGAAGAATTTATGGAGAAATCGGCACAAAAAATCTTGTGTATCACACACCCAGAATAAACTCGCTCTCGCAAATGTTCAGTTTCTGGCCTAGTGATACAAATAAGTATTGCAATATAGAACCCTTGCTTTTGAATACAAGTATTTCGTCGTTTCAATAACATCTTCAGGATACCTTTCGTAACAATACAAACTGACAGATATTAGAACTAATATTACTGCAATTGTTTTACGAACTGTCACATACGTTATCAAGGCATATGTGATTAAAAAACAATATGATGAAAAATTACATTAAAATTGAAAACTTCCTAGTCCGGGAATATAAAAACAATAATAATGTTTTCCCTGTTTTGTTATAAACGTATTACTGTATTGCATCTTCTGTGATCATAGGAATTTAGGATAGAAAATACGATCATAAATCACGCGTCCCACTTTTTGCTGTGCTTTCTGTACACTTTAAACGGATTGTTCTTCTCAGTGTTGCTTCTGATTGCATGCCAGCTCGTCTCGTCCGCATGAAGCCCTAGATCCGATATCGAAAAACAAACAGTAAACGACAAACGTCTGGAAGGCGAAAGAAGCAATACGTTAAGTTTGTGATAGCGATAACAGTTCTACATAAGTCTAGACGCTTCTAAAGCGACCCAAACTCCTAAATGTGTTTTTATTTGGTTGTAGTGAAATATCGACCGATATTTACCAACTCAAGTACGGAGGGAATATTCGAGACACTTCGGAGGTGATTTGCCTTTTACAGCGATTTATTTCAAACAGAAAAAGTGAAGTGAATGATTTGTTTAGAGTTATTGCCAAGTTGAGAATCGATTTTCACAAAGACGTAGACATTATGTAAGAAAGAAGTTCATAAAATGATAGTTATTTACGATGCAAATAAAAATGTAAGAGCAATACGAGACAACATACGAAGTAACACGAGAAGAACCTCAAATAGAAGATGTAACATGGGTAAATCCAAAAGACGCCAATGAAAAGATCGAACTTAGAATTTAGAATTACACTATGGGTGAAAAAGAAATAGTAAACTCCCTCGAGAGAGGTTAAAGAGATGGACATCGAATTGCCAAGAGACTTACTAAAAAAGATTTAAAATGACTTAAAAAGCAGTTAAAACGGAACCAACTTCTAGAAAACAAAGAAATGTGCCCTGAGTTCAAAATTTGTTGTTAAATTTGCTGTTACTTCTTAAAATGTAGGTGTACAAACAATAAAAATTTTGTACAATCGTGGGGAATTAAGTAAACTCAAACTATAAATGAATCCGAGAAGCCGATTCCCATACACAGAAAAAAATAAAATTGTAATTTTGTCTAATTATAATTAGATATTATTTTATCAGGCAATATGTCTAATAATTTAGTATAATTTACAAATATTAATTTAGCATTTATACTAATCCGAAATAAATAATAAATATTTTGTACAAAGTCGTAAATTTAAATGCAAATGGTTATTTTAACTACTTATTTCATTTAATTTTTCTATATTTTGACTTCACTATTTTTGTCCTACAATTTTCGGTAATTTATCTAGTGAATTAGGTAAGTAAATAGAAAATTTAAATATATATTTAGTTAACTTCTTTATTTATGTTTAATTCAATACTAAATATAGTCATTTAATCTAACTTTGTATTTAATTTTACTATAATTTGTTATTACAAATTTAGAAAATTGGACTAAAACAACTTAGATAATTTAATGAAACATATTAGTAGGCTGAAAATTAAAGAATTTGTTTAGTTAATTTAACTGCAATTTAGAAGGTTTTTTACCTCTCGCTAAGAGAGGGATTGGAATCATGCTAAAAATCACATATCCAAATCTTAAGGTCGCTAGAATCCGGTTTTAACATTTTAACAAAAATGTGTGTGTGTGTGTGTGTGTGTGTGTGGATGTGTGTATGTGTGTGTGTATGTGTGTGTGTGTGGATGTGTGTGTGTGTGTGTGTATGTTTGAATGTTAGAGGGATGATTCCTCAAAAACTGTAAAACTTAAGTCCTGTTTAACTATGAATTTCTCAATCTGACATTCGTGGGAAGAGCTTCAATATTTGTAATAACAAAAATTTCCAAAAAATTATAGTTAGAAGATTTTTTAAAGAAACTACTACTTCCGGCTGTCCAATTGTTACCAAAATCTAATCAGTTCTTCCCTGGAATGTCAAATTGAGGAAACTGCAGTTAAATATTTTTTAAGTCTTATAGTATTTGAGAAACCGTGGATCCAACATCCACACATACATCTGCACATCCACACACACAAACACACACACATACATACACACACACACACGGACCTCATCGTAAAAATGTTACAATCGGATTTTAGGGACCTTAAAACGTGCTTATCCACTAAAATCTGGATAGGTATACGATTTTTAGCATACATACATACATAAATACATACAACATACATAAAATCACGCGTTTCCCACTTAGTGGGTTAGCAAAAACCCGAAAATAATAAGAAAAGGGATGAAAGCAAGAGCTCCACAGAATCACTTAACTCTTTAAAAACATTCTTCTTCCGCCTTGCCCAAAATCATCATAACATTCATTCAAGAAAATATTATTGTGACCGATTTTCGGTAGCGAATAACCGCATCCGGACCACAATAATAGTTACGCAACAATCATCTTTCGCTACACATTCCTATCCATGCATACTTCTTTCACCACAGCCACATTCATAAACGTATTCATACATAATAACATATTAAAGTGACCGATTTTCGGTAGCGAATAACCGCATCCGGACCACAATAATAGTTACACAAAAATCATCTTTCGCTACACACTCCTGTACCATACTTCATTCTTCTCGTCCACATAAAAGTTCAGCTGTCTCTCCATTCTCACAAAACATTCTTACTAACCATTTATCTTTACACCACAATAATTACGAAACAATCATCCTTCGCAACACATTCCTATCCATGCATACTTCTTTCACCACAGCCACATTCATAAACGTATTCATACATAATAACATATTAAAGTGACCGATTTTTAGCATGATGATTCCAATACCTCTCTCGGCTATTCGTCAAGAAAAGACGAACTTCCTAGCCTTGATAAGTAAATACCTATTATTTGGCGTCAAAACATTCAGAAATTTATTAATTTTCATCTACAAAATCAAAGAAATCATTTTTATACAGTAAATAATGAATTTGTGGTTTAAATTCTGCTGAATTTAAAATTGGTTTTATGTGTGCCCGAAAGGTATACGATTTAATCAGCATTTGAACGTTAATATATCTGTTTGGTTTACGGCATACTGTATCTATGTGGCTAAATTGAATGAAACTGGTAGTAATAACATTCCCCGTACAAAAATTGATTAATCTGCTGGTATCCGCGCATTAGCTTACGCGCTGAAAACTATTTTCCATAACAAAGAAAATATCCACCGCCATCTGTGATGCGAATATACGTCATTTGCATAATTAAAATAAACAGTGAACCATGGCAACGAGAGGCATGTTCGCGTAATTTTACGCCATGTTTATTTTGAGTGAATGAACAAATTGTTTTGGATCGCGCCTGCATTGCTTGGTTCTGAAATCCAATGAAAAAATAATCCAGAATGCGATGGAATCATCCTGATGTCATTGATTGCGTTTTTGTGTTTTCGTTAATCGCTACCATGAAATAACCAACAAAACAAAATAAAAAATGTTATTTGAGACATGTAATTTTGCTTCTGAAATTGAAAAATTTATTAATTTGCACTTAGGTATATAGGATGGAATAAATTCGAGTTGCTTATATGAAAAACTTTCTAGTTATGCACGCTAAAAAAAATTGATCCAGGTTTTTATATGCCAACTTTTTGAGACAACTTTAATAGACAGCACATGAATTTTCTATCGTCTATTGTTTTTGAGCTACAGGCTAAAACTTGTTTAATTTGAATATACCTCATATCTCGCTTATTATGAGAGATACAGAAAAATGTTTAGATATATCTTATACTGTTTTTTACGGAGAATAACATGGTGTAATTAAATTTTTTCAAAACTTAATCATTTTCGAGATATAAAACAAACATAATGACCGGTACTATTTACTCAAAATTTTAGTCACCCTGACTAACTAATTACCATGACTACCATTTAGAAATACATTGGGGTGATTAAAAAACAGCTGAATTTGTTACTTTAGTCAAAGCTTAATTACCCCTTTTTAAGAGTAAATACTACCGGTCATTATTTTTTAAATGTAAACATGTTGAAAATAGTCTCATCTTTTTACTTATTTATAAGCTTTTCAATTATGTATAACAAGTCTACATTCTTTTGTTTTAAACACGAATTAAACGTAAAATATTAATTTTTTGAGGTGAAAAAATGAAATATTTTCAGAAACAAATTAAAAAATCAATTACAGATCATGATTTGTTTATTTTTTATGTTATTTTCATTATTTTTGTTCATTTTTCTGATTTATATACTTTAGAGAGCATATTTTCCACATTTTTGGAATCGTGTTAAAAAACAACTACAACGCCGATAAAAAAAATTAACTATTCCGAAATTAATTGATTAAAAGAATTTTTAAAATTATAATTAGATGTTCAAAATAAACATATGATGATCTGTAATTGATATTTTAATTTGTTTCTTTATAAATTTAATTCTTTTCACCCCAAAAAATTAATAATTAAAGTTTTATTCATGTTTAAAACAAAAGAATGTAGACTTGTTATACATTGAAAAGCTTACAAAATAAGGAGAAAGATAAGATTATTTTCACTATATGTTCCCATTTAATAGTTTATTATACGATAAGGTTGAGAAGATAATCATTATCGACCCAGCGTTAAAATTGTAACCCGAGGGCGAAGACCGAGGGATACAAGACGCCTGGTCAATAATGACCTTCTCAACCGTGGTTTATATACTAATTTTTTCGCTACTAGCACATAAATGCTATATGAATTTTTTTTATTGATAATAACAATCATTTCGACATGAATAACAAAACAAAGTAGGCTGCATTTGTTTTTATATATGATGTTTCGTTCATTTCGCTGGTTTGTTAACACCTTGATTTGTTTTTGATTTAATTATTTAATAAAAACACTTTGTGCTGTTACAGTCAGCAGCGTAGGTCAATTTAAAATTAAGCGGCAAATTTAAATTATATACTTTTCTTAACTTTAATGAGTTAAATAATATTTGGATTTGGAGGCTTGAGTTTGATTGAAAAGTGACAGTTTGCATTATAGACCTAGGTTAATAATAAATTATTACTGACCTAGGTTACCATGGTTACAAGCAAGCGGTAGTGAAAAACCATTTCTCATGTCAAATAAGGGTAAATAATAGTGGGTTCCTAGGCTAGTAGTGAAAAAAAAAAATATTATGTTTGTATTATATTTCAAGAATGGGGTCATGCCAAAAAAAAAAAAAATGTTGCTAATATTTTTATAAAAATAGAATCTATGACACTTATTATCCATATTGCAACATAGAACATCCAAAAATTATCATAATTTACTTAAAAGATATTCGCGCTACGATTTTCTGTGACGTCATGTATCGGCTACTCACACAACGACACTAGTCACACGTACATGAAGGTCACAATGTCACAAACTTCAAACGCGAAATTAAACGTAAGATCAGAGTAAACTAACCAAATATTTATAAAGCTGTCAGAGGAAAAGTGCGCTCTATTCAATCTTTTTTGTTTTATAAAGATTTATTTATTTCATTAAAGAAATATTATTTTTAATTGCAGGTTTGTGTGCTTGATATATAATTTAATACATAAAAGTGCAATAATTGTATATTTATAATGATAATAATGATAAATCATGATGAAGAAGAACTGTGCAGTTCCAACTTGTGGAAACAATTTATTTAAAAAACCCAAAAAAACTATAAACAATCTTAATTTACATTTTGTCCGCCAGGGTGAACTGGAATCGTTCAGATACATGACGTATGCGCTCACATGACCTCATTGAGATTTGAAATTGACCCCTATTATTAAAAAATTATATCTACAAAACAATGCACACAAATGGCGTGAAAATATTATTTACATATACTGTGACCGGTAGACTTCCAGGAAAAAAATAAAACAGAAAATATGGCATGACCCCATTATTAAATTCTACGTAAAAAAATCAGTATAAAAATTATCTAAACATTTTTTCTATATCTCTTATACGCGAGGTATGAGGTACTTTAAAAAAAACGAAAAACAAGTTTTAAGCTGTAGCCCAAAAATTATAGACGATACAAATTCTTGTGGTGCCTATTAAAGTAGTCTCAAAAAGTTGGCCCATAAAGACCTACATCAATATTCTGTTGTGTGCATAATAAGAAAGTTTTTCATATAAAGAACTAGAATTTTCTCCAGCCTGTACATTGATATTTATAAATGAGAAGGAGTGTTCATATTTTCGGACAGAAGTGTAAATGTTAAAGTGTATAGCTCTTCTGCTCACTCATTTCTTAATATTTTCTTTTTCGTCTATTTCTGCAGCTCTAGTAAAAATATGCATAACATAAATAGGTAAACGACGCATACTGTAATGGCCAGCCAATATGGAATCTGGTTTAGGAAACACAATAAAATGTTTATTACAGAAAACCAATACCTGCAACAATGTGATAAAACAAAACATAAGAAATGCAGTTTACCCGTTTACTTCCTTTGTTTTCAACAACCCTATATGCAGTCGACATAAAATATCCAATACGAACAAAATGTAAAAATATTTTGTTTGCATCATTACTGGTAATGGCACTACGGATTTTATTATTTACTTCATATTGTCTGGGAATTTCCTCAATAAGAACATATTAAAATATCCTTTGTGGTAGATTTACTCTACAAATTGTTGTGCAATAAAAGTATGGTTTTATTTTTATAAAACTAGAACAAGATATCCTATTTCCTATGCAGAGAATAATACCATTCAATAATGAATAATTGAATCGACATGTTTCAAAACACGATAAATCCACTTGGGTCAAATTTTGGGAAATCATAAATAAATACCGTGAGTATTTTTTGACGTAAAACATTGGGTTTGTCATATCCATGGTTACTACTTGACATTTGATTGACAGCAATGTATTTGCCCGTTCCATTTAAAATGAAACATAGAGAACGAATTTGACATTTGATAAGACGTCAATAGAGGTTAATTTTGTTTAAATAATTATACCTGCATTCTAAATTAAAATTAGTTGTAGAAAAAATTAAGTGTGCACCTTGTGCCCGAGTGGTTTTCTAACTCGGCTAAATTTCTTACAATATTTAAATATAATAATTATGTCAAATTCATTCCCCATATGTCATTTTAAATGAGACATACAAATATATTGCTGTCAATCAAATGTCAAATCATTACTTATAGAAAAATTCAACGGTTATCTGTCATATTGACAAGGATGTCATTAGAGGTTAATTTTGTTTAAATAATTATTCCTGTTTTCTAAAAATTAAATTTAGATGTAGAAAAAATACTGTGTGCATCTTGTGCCAGAAATATGTTTAGTGCTCTCGAGTGGTTTTCTGACTCCGCTAAATTTCTTACAATATTTAAATATAATACTTCTGGCAGATTCATTCCCTATGTTTCATTTTAAATGGAACGGGCAGATACATTGCTGTCAATCAAATATCAAGTCGTAACCATGGATATGACAAACCCAATGTTTCACGTTAAAAAATACTCACGGTATATCATCACGGCGTATTACCCATTTCTGAGTGTGCCACAATCTGCTTTATCGCAGATATTGGTAATGATGATATATTTGTACCGTGCGGGCGCTTACCAGGCGTCACCTCATGGACACTCATTGCTGGCGAGGAGAGTGCACCACAAGGGTCGCCATTGTGACATTTGAAATTCGAAATATTTGGCGTCGGTCGGGATGGAAACCGGTTCCCCAGGTTCGCGACCAGACTTTCTAGCATGCGGCCACGGAACCCCATAAAAAAATAATAAAAAAAAATTATAATTATAACATTATATGTGAAACTAAACCTACACATTCTTTGTGGCAAATATATGCAGAACACTACCCTGCCATTGATTTGTAATTAGGTTACACTTCTATTAAACGTATTTTGTTCCGCTGAATTTTGTTATAAATTGATTTGTGTATAATTGAAAATTCCGATGAATTGTAAAACGATTTTTATTTTAATTCGGTTAATTAATTGTATCAAAATTCAATTGTACGTTTTGAATTTGTTTCTAGTTAAATTACAAGCAAACAATATAACCTGTATTATATTTTTCGGGATGTTTACATTCGATTATATGTAATAAATGAAATATAGAACTTTTAAACATTGTCGATTAAATACATAACTAGTTAATATTGTTGTTGAGCTAATCCGTGGGTAAAATATAATGTTTTGTGCAAAACAATTATTATGCTGTGTAGAATGCGGCATACATCCATACTAATATAATAAATAAAAAATTTGTTGTGGCCAACACAAGTCCTCTCGCCATTTCCATATTACGCTATATAAGTATTGTATTGCACTTTCCTTTCGAACCGTCGTTTTATAACAAAATATCACAGAACTTTACCCAAATATTGTTTTTGATTATATTTAACATGTCTTCTGCACACATATATAATTCTAATTATATCTACTTTTCACTGAATGAGGAAATTCCTAAATTTCAGAGATTCTTCCAATTCATTAATCAGATTGGCGGTATTTCTGATGGATATATGCATTTTACCTATAATTCAAATATTTAATTATTAAAACAATAAGGAAGATTAAATATACTTCCCAGAAAAAACTACCAGAATGTCACTAAAACTGTTGATTTTTGACACTGACATATGCCATTTACAAACTATGTTATAAAAATTTGAATTTGTCAAGTGGTTTCCTTAGTGCCTTAGCTTCTGCGATTAGGATATTATATATATATATATATATATATATATATATATATATATATATATATATATATATATTATGTCTTTATCTCTAAATCTATACAAGATATAATAAAAATTTTAGTGTATTAGATGGAGAATTTTGATCTTCAATATTTGTCATAACAAAAATTTCCAAAAAAATGTATTTAGAAGAATTTTTCTAAGAAACTACTACTTCCGGTTGTCCAATTGTTACCAAAACCTTTTCAGCTCTTCCCAGGAATGTCAGATTGAGGAAACTGCAGTTAAATATTTTTTAAGTCTTATAGTTTTTGAGGAATCGTCCCTCCAACATCCAGACACACATACATACACACATACACACATCCAAACACACACAGACAGACATCATTTTAAAAATGTTATAATCGGATTCTAGGAACCTTAAATCGTGCTTATTCAATAAAATCTGGATATGCGAATTTTAGCATGAATCCAATACCTCTCTTAGCGAGAGGTAAACAGTAACTCTGTCTGTCTGTTACATTTTCACGCCTAAACTGGTAAACTAATTTTGATGAATTTTGGTATAGAACTAGATTGGACCTTGGAGAAGGACATAAGCTACCTTTTGAAATGATAATGTAATGATAATGGAGTATGCAGCCTATATTCTAAAGAAATTAAGAAAGAGTGAAAAGATAACTAATGTGAACCACCGGGATTTGAACCCAGGACCACTACCTTCCCGGGGCGGGCTCTTCACGATGGCTCACATTTGATGTGGGGTTATGGTAGACCACTACATTTAAACATCAGTGACATGTCATAATTTACTCACGTGCCTCTCGGTACAATTTTTGAAATGATAATTTCAGTCTATCAATTTAAGTGAAAGATAATGTGAGTCATCGTGCAGAGTCCGCCATAGCTCAGTTGATAGAGCGTTGCTCGGCAAGGCAGTGGTCCTGGGATTTAATTTTTTTATGTACTTTTGGGGGATCCCGTACCATAATTGTTTTCATTTTGGCGCTTCTACACAGTACAATTAAAATTCTTACTACAAATTTTTACGTCTCTGATATCTTGAAGGGTGAATAATTTCTAGGAATTTCCAATAATGTACAATAATAAAAAAAAGACCATTAACTTCTCTCTAGTTTGGTATAATTCCAAAAAAACTGAGCGATTATGTATTTCACTTTCAGTAACACTTCATGTGAATTGAGCTTTGAATAAACGTTTATTTAAGCCGAGGAATAAAAACTATTTTTAACTAACTTTCACAAAAAGAGAAATTAAATACGATCAGAATATTCAATTCTAAAGAGACACTTAGAAGAGAATAAGATTTTTTGTTCCAATTAAGCGGATTATAATATTGATTGCTTTTATTTTAAAGTCAGGGAAATTAATTGTAAAACTGAAAGATTTGAACGTAATTCAATATTGACTAGGAGTATTTAAACACATTGGTGGTTTATTGGTTACCTTGCTATGCTGGTGCGCGGACCAAATGTATTAATGAATACTAAAATTTATCTTAGTACGGTATGTTTACACCGGTATCTAAATAAACACACTAAATATTTTAGTACACACTTCGTTACGTTACATGAGCTTGCGTAGATTCAATTGTCACAGTCACCCTAACCTAAAATTACTTAATAAGGAAAAATAGTTGTGAATCTGTGTAATTTAAATCGCCACACTATTAAACTTACACAATGGGGAAGTTTAGCATGGTAAAAATTCTACATAACATACTATTTTCTCACAAATATAACACAAATGACTGCTGAAATTGAAATTAAAAATTAAAATTATTGCTCCATTTATTTATAATTAATAGTTTTTAGGTAAACTCTAAGTACGTCACAAGTCAGTTATGCGCAAACTCACACAGAACGGTGAAATCGAACCACTTGAACGTAGGTCGTAACAAAGCGTAAAAGCGCTTCACTGGTAACCGTAACCGCGTGCGTCAGTGTATTAGTCGACATATGTTGCGCCAAGCCTCTACCGACGTCACCACAGCTTAAAATCGGCTTTTCCGGAAAATCTGGGCATTTTTGAAAAAAAATAAAACATATTACATGTTTTCAAGTCATTTCCCATGGAATAAAAAAATTAAAAAAATCGCTAAACTTCCCCATTTTCCTAAATGTTAGAACAAATTTTAATTGGATTAAACGTAGTCAGAGATGTAGCAAATTGCTTTGCTGTTTACACTAAGCATGAGTAATGTCTGGTTTAAAAACCCCTTTGAACGTACCAATAGAGGTTTCTAAGTTTTTTTTTTATTTCATTTTTACCTCCCGTTACCCTAGGTAAGGGAGGTATAGGGATCGTGCTAAAAATCCAATTTTAACATTTTCACGATGATGCCTATATATACATATATATATACGTGTGTGTGTATGAATTTTATCTTCCTAACTCAAATACTATAATTCAGAAAAATATGAAACCTTGTATTTCTTCCCCATTCTAATAAGGGAAGAAACCATTAGATTTTGGTGTACATCGGATAAACGGAAATGGCACTTTACTTGAAGCTCATAATAGTTTTTCTTCAAAAAATACCATTAAATGCCATTTTTTCACATTTTATGTCATTATGAAAATTAAAGATTATTGAATTTTCTACAGGTATCCGTAATACTTTTTCTATATATATATTTTACAGATAAATTTAAAAACATTGTTATACATAAATACTGAAGCCTAAGATAAACACAATTCCTTTGTTACACAGTTCATATTTCAAATGAATGTAACTGACAGGTATACGTTACTGTCAAGAAACTAATCACTTCAAATTAATAATAGTGACATTTTAAAAAGAAAATAGTAAATAAAGCAATAGTTATATGCAATGGAACATAAAATAGTTTGCAGCATTAGTAAATACGTAGGTATACATTTAAATTAATAAAAATTAAATAGCAGGAGGTTTTGTGTTGGCCACATCAGATTTTTTAATATGTTTTTCTGTACATAAAAATGTTAGATATCACAAATTACACAGAGAGAAAGAGAAAGAAAAAACATTAATATTGAATGTATATCTCAAAAAAAAAAAAAAAAATACGCTATTGGCGTGGCCATTATAAAGTTACTGTCTAATCAATGTTGGAACACCTAAGTTTCATACACTAGTGATTCTCTAATAATAATAAGTATCATCTTAAAAGATGACTTATAATAATAATATGACCTGGCATATCAAATTTCATACAAATCGAATAAAGCGTTCTGTTATTAGAAGCAAAATTAATTTTTTTGAAGAACTTTGAAGCAGAATACTGGCTAAATGGTACATCTTTCCGGTAGAAGCAAGTTTAGTTAAATCGTCTTATTTTAGCTTCAGGAATCTATGGTTAAGCCATGTCCCCCTATTTTAGATATACCTGTATAGTGATTCTGTCGAGACGAGATATTTCTCGATTCTCGTCTCGTCGAGGCGAGAAATCTCGAATACGAGACTAATAAACTAATTATTAAATTTATTCAACTTTGTATTAAAAGCAATAGCTATGGTATTTTGAACAAAAAGATAATAAAGTATTTGACATTTTATCTGTTAAATTTGTTAGTTAAGGTTAGTAGCGTTATTTTCTTTTTAATGTTTATAACATATTAGAAAATGCTAGATAAATATTAAATTGATAAAATTATAACATAATAAAATTTGCACAAGTTTTAGGTTATAACAAATTTTGACAGATAAAACAACAAATATTTATCTCTTTGTTCAAATTGCTATTAATACAAAATTGTATAAATTTAATAATTAGTTTATGGGACTAAAATATACATATTAAATTTCCGTTGAGAAATCTCGGCGAGAATCTCGGCCGAGACGAGACTCTATTAAACGAGACGAGAAAAATTTGGAGAAGAGACATAATTTTATGAATTTGAAACGAGACGAAACAAGACAATGAATTTCTCGCCTCTTCTCGTCTCAAACGAATCACTATGCCTGTATATCTACAACTTTCCACGTTTGTAACTTAAAAAAAACTATCCCACTCTTCCTTGACATTCTGTTTTTACTCCATATGCCCGTTGCTATGTCCGTGTAGGATTTTAACGAAGCGTAATGGTGATTGACGCGTAACCTCTGAAATGATAAATATTTGAATGCGTCCGAGAGACTGGCATCGATCGCTGACGGACAGATCTCCCGGCGTTCGGTCGCCCGGTCACCGCATCCATTATTCACCCGCCCCTAATTCACTCGCCTTTTTCACACAACACAATCCGAAGCGGAGAGATCCTGTTTACAAATGTTCATGCACATGAACGGAAGTATCATCAACAAGAGAATGATGGAGGGATGTTAGAAAACATATGTATAACACAAGTATAATTTAAATAAAAATCACTCCAGACGGAATTAATAGTTATTTTTGTATTAAGTGCTGTCGTTTATATAGAAGCTCACAAAATTAATCATTTTGTAATTCAATAATTATACAAAAATACAGTTTTATATTTTTCATATAATTCTACACACATGTTTATTTTATTCAATATTATAAATATTTGGTCATATTGTGCGGATATCTCCAAAAATATATTTCTCTTGTCATAAAGTGTGGTTGGTGTGAAGTGTAGACAACCTCCAATATGGTGGTACACCATGGGTAATGTTCTGCTATACAGTGTCCCACACTCTATCTTCAGTGTGGCAGAGATAGCCAATGTTATTCTTATGGAGGTTTTCTGTACCATGTTGCCAATATTTCAATGTAATGTAATATTGAAACATTCATAAATTTTCATTGCTACACCAAAATTAGTTAACACTGTACAATTTAAGTTTTATTAGGATCTCTTATTTACCCAATGGCTTATAGTATACACCCAATATTTGTCTAAATAGTTTTATATACAGGGCTATTTGTACCTGTAATAAGTAATATTTCAAACCAATAATTTAAAACCGCCTAGCATACTAATCTTGATGAAATGCATTAGAAATTAGAATTTTAAAATATTATAAATTCAAATTGGAGATTACAAAGAAATAATAAAGACTTATGAAGTATGTAAAATATATGCAGTATTTCTATCAAGCTTACGACGTTTGTAAAATGTCCAATTAAGTACAAAAATGTTTTATATTATTTACTTTAAATTGACTAGTTTATATGTTAATTCATTTCATTTACCTACGCTTGTTATAATTTTAAATCCTGCTTACATTTTGTATTTGTATTATTTTATATTTTTTGTAAATTATTAAACTGACCAGTTCATTATTTAATTTAATTTTTTTTCTTTTCACCCACCTGTTTAGATGCACTGAAAGTACACCAGTCATAAATACATTCAATGAAGTACCCAGAATATTTCATCTCTTTTTGGGCATCTATATTGCTCTTTCTATCTTGCAGATTTACAGCAGGTAAATATGGCAACATGGTATTCCATAAGCTTAACCGATTAATTTCATCAGATATAGAACTATGAAAATCACATGCATAATATATTGTATTATAACATATTTATATTTCTCTACCCATATGTAAATAAATAAATAATAAACAATATTTTTTTTTCAACATCACTTGTGAAAATGACATTTTCCTCACTTAATTTAGTTTTGATAGTAACCACTTCCCTCACAAGTGAGGAAAGTTTTTAATTAGATGTTTCCACATGTATTCGTTGAAATAACAGGTATACGAACTTCAATACATATGAAAAATGTAATTTTCACATGCAATGTTGAAAAAATTGGATGTAATACACGTGGAAATGCAATTTTCACATGTAATGTTGAAAAAAATAGTATGTAATACACGTGGAAAAGAGCCATTGCAAAACTCGTATTACAATATACTATTCTAGAACTGTCAAAGAAAGAATTCAATAATTTTTGATTTATTTCAGTAAATTATAGGAAAATATTCAAAATAATATTAATTTGCTACCAATATGAAGTCACCTGGTGTGTTGTAACCAAGGGAACGTGCAAATGTTCAATAAATAAATAAAGTGTCTACGAATTTGTATTTTCGATCTACCTATATTATCAATTTTTGCTTTAAAACGATGGATTGTGACGAGATCAGTGATAGCGATACTCCTCCTGAGATAAACGAAACTGCAAATGCTGTAATTTCGAACAAAAAATGACCAGCAAATCGAAGAGATATTGTTCTGTACCGCAGTGCAATAATTATGCAAGTGCTGGCATATCCGTTCATTATTTCCCAAAAAGAGAAATATTAAAAAATAATTGGAAAATCGCGTTAAAAATCGGAAAGGACATATCCCCGTTCATGAACGTTTGTTTACATTTTTACCTAAGCGATTTTATTCCATGTAAGTATTTATAAAAATTTATGCTTCAAAACATTATTAGATTCTTTTTGTAGTCAATAAAATAAAAATATTTAAAAAAAAAATGATATAGCAAGCTAAAAATTACAGCAAAGAAAATTCAACAAAATCCCTGTACAGAGAAGAAAAATAGAGAGACGTTACCTGTAAGTAGTAACTATTATTCTTTAATATTATATATTTATTTTAAACTGTTTATAGGAAAGACAGGGAAGAAGAAGAAACTACAAAAATATCAGAAATTAAGCAAGAGGAAGACGTGCAAAACAAAGAACTTGATGTGCATTTGTATTTAGTGTTATTATGATTGAGTGGTTCGCCCCTTTCAAATTAGATGTTTGAACACACAGTTAATTTATTTCTATATTATTCTGTTTTATATCCGCACAAGATAAAATGTCCAGCTAAAAATAATTAAATAATTAGTTAACATCAATTTTGAATCTTATTTTACCCTTATATACTGCTTTACCTTCGACCATAGGCCGCACAGCATCATTTAAATAAATGTATATATCTGACATTATGATAAATATATTTGATTTCAATTAAAAATAACAAAATATCCTCAAAACAAAGCCTCAAAATACAACTAGCACAAACGTAAAATATAATGTTTTCCCTATAAGTAGGTCATTAGTGCTGCCATCTCTTGGATGTGGCTCTCCCGGATTGACAACTGATGGTCGAACGAAAGATGTTATTAAAACTTCGTTGACTGTAAATTCAAAATCCGTCAGTGGAATAGCCACTCATAAGCGGTGATTTCAGCGTCAATATTTTAAAACTGCCTATAGTACATCTGATAATATGTACTTAGCTAGTTTATGTTAAATAAAAGCCAAAGGTCATACAACAATGGAAAATTAATCTCGAATTGTAAAGGTTAAATTCTAAATGAAAAATGATTACAACAAAACTGAGCTTATTTACCTATCTAAAGTCAAGTTCTTGTTCATACGCATAACGCAAGTAGCTTGAATTGTATTCTAAGATACGTATATCTTTATGGGGGTTATGCAAATTTATCTTAAATATGTAAAATAGCTCCACATAAAAATATATGGCATCAGATAATATAATGTTTTTAGATAGAAACGTACTGTAATATAAAATATCATACTATTATATTTAATATAAATAAAACAAAACCAAAAATAATATGTAGAAACTCATTTATAAAAACTAATTAAATATTAATTAGAATAAGTGAATTTAATATTTTTTATCTACGACTAATAAATAATATGTATATTAAATATGTGGTTTCGCTGCATAATGCTACATATAAATCCCGCAGGGAATTATAATCCGGGATTACCAGTCATTAATCCCTCTAATACACCAAATAAAATTAGAAATATGCAAAAAATGTTACATCACACACCTACATACATTGCAATGTTAATTTAATTTCAGTTAAAAATACGTCGTGTGAATTATTTACTTTCGGGTTATGAAACAAAATTATATAAAATATTGTACGTAATATAATAATCGTAAATAAAGTATAGTATAATGGCTATTATTACCTTGGATGATTACATTACAATCCTTGCTCGCTTCGCTCGCTCGTGTTGCAAATTTCATCCTCGGTAATAAGAGCATCCATTATAGCGTCGTTGCATAATATATCATTATAGTATATTATTCAATGAGCATGTAAGATATACTATTACTCATGAGAATGAAAATTGCATCTCGAGCCGGAAGGCGAGTGATGTAAATCATTCGAATGAGTAATAGCAATTACATGTGAATAGAATACTATACTTTATCCATAACTGTCAAATAATAACATATTAGTGACATATTTGTATTGAAAAACAAGTAGACATAGACAAATCTAGTTATCGTTGTTGCAGCAATCTTTTGTTGTAACAAAATTAGGAAGTGGCCTTTTATGTGTAAAAAGTAATTTTGTTTGTACCCATCGAAAGGTACGTAAGGTTTTGAATTTGACACAACGATTGAACAATAATATTATTCAATTAGCAACAGTAACGATGGTCATTAATTGATAAAAATCGGTTGAATTATGGGTATATTATTTGACGGTTGTGGATCATAGTATATTATACGCCAAGGTTAAAAAGATAATCATTAACCCAACGCCAAGATTGTAACCCGAGGGCGAAGACCTAGGGATACAAGGCGCCTGTTCAATAATGATCTTCTCAACCGTGGTTTATATACTATTTTTTTCTCTACTAGCACATAAAAGTCGGACAAATAGCATTGTTTTAAGGGCAAAATGACACTAAATTTCGCCCGAGGGCGAAAAAGTAGTTATTTTCGCCCTATAACTTTCGGTGCCCAGTTAAAATAATTACATCTATCATTAACTTGCTTGTTTTCATTGATATCCGTGTCAACGTACATATGTCAAATAGACTACTATGATCTGAATTTGAATTGAACATCGTTTTACTTTGATCACGGTGATGAAGTAACACTACTCCGGATGTGCAAAAAATATTGTATGTATTACGGGCGAAATATATATATATATATATATATATATATATATATATATATATATATATATATATATATATATACAGGGTGGTTGACTTTTCATTGTCCAGCTTATACTTCTGAAATATTAAAGATACAAAAAAAAGTTATATACAAAAGTTGTTCAATACAACTTGATCTATAATATAGCATAAACAATTTTTTTCCAAGGCCTACCATTTTTTTTGGAAAAATGTTTAACTTTAATTTTTTAAATGGAATACCTGTATATTTTGACAGAATAAGATTCTTAATAAATTTCTCTTTACAATGATGTGTAACAAGTAAGGATTTACCTTTAAATTATGTCCTATAAAGCAAATAGAAATATGATAAAAGTAGGCTATGATATTCTATTGTTTGTACCTGTAACTTCTGTCACACATGAACATTGGCTACGTAGGGGTTTTCCTTTGAATAAAATTATGTCTAATAAAGCATGTAATAAAATTACTAGCATTGATGATTTACAAAATTATTAATACTTTTATTTAAATATCAAGTAGCAAGCTGTGACATAATATGTTACTGGTATAAACAATAGAATATCACAGCCTACTTTTGTCGTATTTCTATTTGCTTTATTAGACATAATTTAAAGATAAACCCTTACTTGTTACACATCATTGTAAAGAGAAATTTATTTAGAATTTTATTCCGTAAAAATATACAGGTGTTCCATTTAAAAAATCAAAGTTATATATTTTTCTGGAAAATTGGTAGGCCTTGGAAAAAAATTGTTTATGCTAAATTATAGACCAGGTTGTATCAAATAACTTTTCTATATAACTTTTTCTTGTATCTTTAATATTTCAGAAGATATAAGCTGGACAATGAAAAATCAACCACCCTGTATATATCATTTCGCCCTTAATACATAAATAGCTATTATGATATGGTTTAGAATTGCTGTTGATATATTTTAAATACAGTTTCAATGTATTCAAGTTCTGCAACATTTGCTAATTTTTACTAAAATCTCAATATGATTTAAATGTACAAAATAATAAACACACTTCGCATTTTTTGTTTTGTTTTAAAAAAATAAACCTTAATTAACTAAACTCTGCAGAAAATACTACAGGGAATATTCTGTTATGAAGCACGCTTCAAATTTTTCCCTTATTTCACGAATAATACTTATGTATAAACATCTACTTCTCAAGTAACAATAATATTTACTTTAAGAATACTCAACAAAGCTTACATTAAACATCACAAAACATTGTAATTGTATACATAATTAACTCATTTCAAGCATCATAACATAACCATCTTAATTCTCTTACTGTCTTTGTTCTTCAAAGATATAAAATCTCGAGAACCGTATCATATGCTGAGTAAAACTTTTTAATAATGGAGGAAAGATTAATTAAAAGTATTATGGTTTCGATGAAACTTTTAAATTCAATCTCTTCGTATAAAAAATTTATATTAATTAGGAAGAAAATTTCAGCGATGCATACTGCTTCTTCATTTGTTGACGGTGTTGTGTAGAAAAAAAGTGACAGTGAGGTGGATACTTCTTTGTTTCAATAACAACATTTGTTTACTTCTTGCAGTTGTACGTTAATACTTCATGTGTTTTGTTTACAAGAAACGTGAACATATCTAGATATGTCCTCCATAGATTTTTGAGCGGACTGCTTCTATTTGCTTCGGTGTATGAATGTGAATGTTGATAAAGCCGGGTTTACATTGGTATAGTAAATGGGTTAGTTGCTTGAACCAGTAACTTGTAAGACAGTTACTAACCTAGTGTAAACCCTATAGGACAGTACTTGTACCAGTACTTGCACAAGTAATCAGGACAGGCAAGTGGATAGCCTCCCAGGTTTTCTACTTACCACTTGCAAAGACACTGTCCTTCCCCCACTATACCAATGTAAACATTTGCTCGCTAGTATATTTGTAAGCTAGTGCCAGTAAATTTCTGTTTTGTACAGAGTTGAAGTGTGTATAGTAGGTCTTCTGCCATTTCATTTCTACCATAGTAAGATTAAGGGTGTTCGCTTGTACAGAGACTTTATTTTAAAATGCAACATTTTAGTTCATCACTTCCATGGTTACTCACTATTGTCAAAAAATGACAGCAATGTAATATTTGTCCATTTTAAAATGCAACATTATGAATAGTATTGCAGCACAGGAGATACCTCCAGAACACATCACAAATGGTGTTAATTCTTATTACGACCGACTAGGATATTGCCTCAGTGTGAATGGGGGTATTTTTTAACATTTATTACATGAAAGTTATGAATTTTTGTAAGCTACAGTTTGTTAAGATGTGCAACATTCATGTTTTGATTTTTTGTTAATCGTATGTACACTAATTAATTGGAAATTAGTTTTGATAATACAAACTACAAATTTTGTATGTTGCATTTTAAAATGGACAAATATTACATTGCTGTCATTTTTTGACAATAGTGCGTAACCATGGAAGTGATTGTCCATATATTGCATGTTAAAATAAATTCCGTGTATATACAGTCATACAAAAAAGTCTCCGTACGACAGTAGTTTTAATGTATTTTACGAAAAATAACAGTCTAAAACTCAATATATTTAATTTCCTTTTAATCCAAAATAAAACAAAGTATATTACGTTATTATAAATATATAAATTAAACAAATAATTATGTCTAGGGGCTATATTTTCTCAGCGGGTGTGGATAGCATTTTAAAAGCAAATTTAAAACAATGTGCCGAAAAATGGGGCCTTAACAGACAATTTTAATTTCGTGCATCAGAAAAATTCGACAAATAATTCGCGTCTATAAGAAACTGCGTACTGTATAATATTAAAAATATGCTTAATCATCCCTCACAGTCTCCGGACTTTAATCAGATTGAGAAAGTGCGGAGAATTCTTAAAATAAATAAGAATATAAAACAAAAAAGAATTTCAAATTAATTACAAGTAAAATGGCAGAATATGATGCCATCGGTGACCAAAAATTTGGTGGATTCAATGACTCATCGCTTAGTTACTGGTGGAAAAATCAAAGGAAAACTCTCCAAATATTATATTTCTTTATGAAACATAAATAAATGGTTTATTATTTAAATGTTTTAGTTATCGTACGGAGACTTTTTTGTCATGAAATTAAGAATACTTTCAATGTTTACCCCATAATATAAATAAATTAATTAAATTATTTGTTTCTTTTATATTTATAAAACGTAATATACTGCGTTTTATTTTGGATTAAAAGGAAATTAAATATATTGGGTTTTAGACTGCTATTTTTCGTAAAATACATTAAAACTACTGTCGTACGGAGACTTTTTTGTATGTATTTTATAAAAGGGAAAGTGTTGTATAAAAGTAGATAATACGAAAATAGTGTATATGAATATAAATATGTGGCGAAGGATGATTGTTGCATAAATTGCACTGTTGCATAATTCCAGGTCTGTAAATATAATCCGGTATATGCAAGCTGTACTGAATAATTTAAAAATCCTTATGAAAGTTAAAATACTAGTTACAATACACAAATTAATAAATTAAACTGTCTGAATTTATACCCGTAATAAAGCATACATAAATAATTTCAATTTAAAAACATTTAAATGACAATATAAATAATGTATTATATTTCATGATTATGTCACATATAAAATTTATTGCAGAGAATAATTTTGATATGAAATTAAATTTATACATTACATTTTATACGACCAGCTCATATTGCATTCAAAAAGTTTATAATAACTTTTATATTTTATAAATAATTGAATGACAAGTGGAATAATTTTGTATAGGTGTAATTAAAAACTTTGTTTATCGGCATTAACATATGTATATGAACATTAAATACTATGTGCTGTAATTTTGTAAAATTCATGGATTGTTTGCGTTTACAAATGCTGAAAAAAATGTTTCATTTGACAGCGAACGCTATTGATTATAAATATGTTATATATCTGTTTACCAAAGGTTCATACAGTGACTGTATAAAATAAAATGTGTGTATATATCAAATAATTGAATTTTTGTAAAATTTCAATAAAAATTAATTAACAGAAATTCAAATTTCCTTGTTATTTTTTCATTTTCACACAAAGATAAAATACGTAGCATTATTCATTGTTGTGATAAATGTATAACACGGTTCATGTTGGTATTGACATTTTTTAAAAATGTTTTAATTTTACAAATAATAAATAAAATAAACAAATATATAAACTTGATATAACTGAAGGTGAATGAAAATATATAAATTATAAAAACTTGTATTGTAAATGTCAAATAAATCAAATTTTTAAAAAGCGCAGGAAATGTTTTGACATTTTTTACTATTCGAAATATTTTTTTAAAAGATGAATAAAAATTTTCGCTAGTTATGAATAATAGAATATACATAGAACAAATGTATATTGCATTGTAAATATATAAAATATAATTTCATTTAATCGTTGTGTGTAGCGTGTAGCTTCGGAACTGCCCGGAACGGTATTCCGGTTCTATTTTCAGAGCAAAAACTTTTTTCTCAATATTTTGAATATAAACGTATAATATAATGACAATTTTTTTCTGTTATAATATTGTATTTACTATAATAGGGAAAATTGAACATTTTGACACATTTTTAGTTGGTGAAATAGAACCCTTGTACAGTAATGGACAGAAAAATAGGACAGTATTTTTTTTTTTTTCTAGTGTAAACTAATCCGTGACAATCCAAGAAGTGTTGTAATTTGAATGCAAGTAAATATTTAAACAGAATAAATCAATTTAGGAAACGATTTAATAATAGCTATTTTTAGTACAAGTGAGGTAAATATGTCTTTTTCTCACGCGCAAATTGGCCGCAAGAGCGTAAGCAAGTGCACCAACTGGACAAGTGAGAAAAAGACATGCTCATGATTTTTTCCACAATCTTGAAATATAAGTTTTGTACTTTTTTATTAATAAAAAAACTCAACAGTACATAATTGAATTTAATGTAAAGTTAACTACAAAAAATTATTGTTCCTTCAAGTAGAATGGTAGATATTTATTGTATAATTTGTAACTCTATCAAAATTTATGACTCCTGACGTAGAATATTATAAGCTTGTGTATTTTGCTCACTTGTGAAGAAAGTTATTTACTTTGCTCACTTGTGATTCAACATGCTACTTTGCTCACTATTTTAAGTTGAATAATAATGAATTTTACTAACGATTGTGGAAAAAATTATTGAAAAACTACAACTTGTCTAATACGGTCATTGCATTATTTCGATTGATAACTTCGGTCAGTCTGCATGGCGTGGAATTAACCAAAATCATACAATATTCAATGGTAAAAATATTTTCTCATATGCATTATTAACTATTTCTAGTAGTTCTTAGTATAGATGCATTCGGGCCGGGCCGGACCGGGCTTTGAGGTTTGGATCGACTCGGCCCGAAAATAAAAATTACCGGCCCGATTCGAAGATCGACTCGACAAAAATTAGCTGGCCCGGCTCGAAAATTGACTCGAAATCGGCCCGGGCCGGGCCAAAGCTCGAAATTGGGTGCATCCGACAATCCTAATTTTGATTTTTATGTGAGGCGAAATGTTTAACTTTTTTCGTGCCAAATTTATAAAAAAAAATCTCTACATCCTTATAACTTTCGACATTTGTTAACATAAGATGTTAAAAAAAAAGAGACACATCTAGTGTAAGTTTGTTAAAAATTACATACGAGTATATAACACTTTGTTTCCCAAAGGCGCTCGAAAATTTAAACTGTTTCACAAATCTTATACAAAAAGATATAATTTACATAAGGATTTTTTTTATCTAACTTTATTTCTACTGAAAAATAAGACAAGAAATCATTATAGTAGAAATAAAAATCACTTTTATTTAAGTATAAGAATAGTAACAATAGTAATAATAACAACATGACAATAGCATTATTATGCTTTAATGAATAACCTTGAATTTTTGAACTAAAATAACATTTTTATTATTAAGATGTGAAGTATGTTGTTATTAAATCATTTTGACCCTTTTCATCCATTTTTATTAAAATATTAAGGAAACTGAGCATTTGATTTTACTATAAAATTTTTCGGGCCGGCCCGAAAAGCTCGAATTTTCGGGTCGGGCCAAAATCAGTCCGACTCGCCTCAACTTTTGCAAATGATTAGCCCGATTCGGCCCGATAAAAAATATCTTCATTTAATCATCTATCTACTTCTTTAGTCGATACTCTGTGTCGCCCTAATCCTGGATTTTTTCCTATTTTGCCTTCCTGTCTCCACTTATTTAAAATATTAATAACAGAATTTTTATTAATATTATATCGCAGGCAATTTGTCTGATTGGTATTCCTTCTTTCGCTTTAACAATTACCGAACACTTCACAATACCTATTTCTAATTCAATTCAACAATTCAATATTTTACATATAAAAGTGTCAAATGTAGAGTAAAATTTAAGCAATTAAAATTTACTTGATTTTTTCGCCTGGTCCTATTTTTTTCTATCCACCACTGTACATTTTATAGATTTTTTATAACCTGTGTGTTCCTAAGAGAAAATCTTGGGTCTGACTAATATAAGCATTTTTTCTATGTACTTATGTTCGTATAATTTAATGCAATTTGGTAGCAACCATGTATACAGGTGTCTCTTAAATAGGGGGACATGGCTTAACCACAGATTCCTGAGGCTAAAATAAGACGATTTAACTAAACTTGCTTCTACCGGAAAGTGTACCATTTAGCCAGAATTCTGCTTTAAAGTTCTTCGAAAAAAAATTAATTTTGCTTATAATAACAGAACGCTTCACATGATTTGGATGAAATGTGGTATTATGGTTATAAGTCATCTTTTAAGGTGAAGCTTGTTATTATTAGTGAACCACTAGTGTATGAAACTTAGGTGCCCCAACATTGATTAGACCGTAACTTTTTAATAGCCACGCCGATAACATAAAATATTTTTTTTCAGCAAGATACATTCAATAGTAAACTTTTTTCTCTCTGTTTAATTTGTGATATCTATTACGGTTCAGACAGACAAAAATAAAACCTGAGTGACTGCATCATGAATTTTTTTAAAATAAATTTAATCTAGCAGTATATCCAAATGTCAATCACCTAATTTCTAATGACAGTAACAATTGTTTATGGGTTGTCAAAAAATTCCTTCGCAATATTCAGAAACTAGTAACATCCGTTTGTTCGGTCTAATGGTATTTTACTACAATTATTATAAATAACAAGAATAAATATGTTAGCTTACTCCTAAAGAAGTTGAGAAGATTGACAACTCGTTACTGTCATTAAAAAGTAGATGTTTGACATTTAGATAGACTACTAGATTAAATTTATTTTAAAAAAATTCTCGATGCAGTCACTCAGGTTTTATTTTTTTCTGTCTGAACCGTAACAGATATCACAAATTAATCAGAGAGAGAAAAGTACTATTGAATGTATCTTTTTGAAAAAAAATAATTTTATGTTTTCGGCTTGGCCATTAAAAAGTTACGATCTAATCAATGTTGGGACACCTAAGTTGCATACACTAGTGGTTCACTAATAATAACAAGTATGAGTTTAAAGATGACATAAGCATATGAACTGTCGTACCAAATTTCATCCAAATCGTGTAAAGCGTTCTGTTATTATAAGCAAATTTTTTTTTTTTTTTTTTTCGAAGAACTTTGAAGCAGAATTCTGGCGAAATGGTACACTTTCCGGTAGAAACAAGTTTAGTTAAATCGTCTTAGTTTAGCCTCAGGAATCTGTGGTTAAGCCATGTCCCCCTAAAACAACAATAGTGTAGTTTTGTAGTATGTTTAAAAAATATATTTTAAAAGTACAATTATTTAGTTATTACGTTTCACATTGTTTTGAATATTTTAACGCAAATTGGTGGCAGTTGAGATATTCTATTAAAAATAAAATAGTCCAATATTTATGTAAGTATGAATAGAAAATAATTTTGAAAAGTACGAATATTTTATCAAGTTTATAAATATTTATTAAACCTTGTAAATTTTAATGAAATATGGTGGCAGTCATACGCTCATACGTAATATAATTTTCAGAAGTATTAATTTTTCATCAGCCTTTACTTTATTCTATTTCGTATGTGAAAATTGGTGGCAGCTGCAAAATATGCAGATAAAAGTATGCATACAAAAATGTATGTAATATTAATTAGTTTTCAATAAATATTTTTTGCACGTAATGTAAATGTAATTCAATATGGTGGGAGCTGTGTAATTTACCATGAGATAGTACAGTGTGTTCAAAAAGTCCTAACTCAGAATAGGCTATGAACAAAAAAACGTACAGCAATTTGAAAGTATTTAATTAAGTGTTAATTTTACACGAGATATTATCAAAACTTGTCTACCTGAATCCTTATTTAAGAAAAAAAATTAATTAGAAAATTAATTTTTCTCCTTAAAATTACATTTCACGATCAATTTTGACAACTTAACTTTTCAAATAAATAATTAGACACGTTTCTGTTTTCATACCCGACTCCGAATTAGGTTTTTTTTTCTAAACACATTGCATATTTTAGTAGTTCTGTGGCAAAAATTAATATATTTTTGAAATGCTTTCTGTGATTAAATTTAAAATCTTTTCGGCTCATATATGTATAGAATCAGATTTTAAAATTTTTGTCAACAAATTTTAAGATAATTTTTTTTTTGTATTTTTCAAGTGATTTATCTTTTCAATTACTAAATAATTATATATTGTGCAAATGTCTTTTTAATCAAAAATTAATATTCTAATAAATTCAACTTACAAAAATTTAATGTTATTATTTGAAATTTTTGAATATGATGATGAATACCCTATATATTTTCCAAATTTGAAAAGAAATTTACTATCCAACTGTATAAAACCAATTATATGTCATATTATTAAAAAATGAAATAACAAAAGATTAAAATATTACATTTTTATTAGATGTAAGAAGCCTTGTAATACAATTTTTGAATAAGACATTCTAATGATGTTATTTGCAAATTCGATTTATAGAGTCGACTGTATATTTTTTACAAATTCATATTTTTGGAAAGTAGTAGTTTTCTCAAAATTTTGTATTTACGTTAGTCGAAAGTGACTTATCTGCTTTTGCCATAGATCAACAGATTTGTATGAAGTAGGCAAAGATAAAAAATATGTTTTGTATTGTTGAGCAAAATATGGTGGCAGTCGTGTATTTGTATATCATGAAGTATTAACCCACTGCACTGTATCCACGTCACCATCACCTCACCAGCACTTATCACAAATCTTGCGAGAACTTACCCTCACTGCGTGCACCCCCAACTCCCAGCAGCACCCCGAGGAGTAGGCACATCCACCATTCCATCATCCCCATCTGAAACAGGTGTATACGTTACCACCAGGCCATCGGCATCCACAAGGCAGGGGCTGTATCCTATCCATCCAGCACGGAGGCCAACTGCACAGACACAGCACATGCACACACTCGCGGGCACATGGTCGCGAGCACACCCGTCCGCCCTGCTCCAATGGCGGGGAGAGACTGACTCGCAGCGCGAATTCAACAAGGGTGGGGTGGGGGTACGCGTGGACGGGTACGCCAGCAGGAGTGGAACAGGGTTTCAAGGTGGGAAATATTTAAATATAGTGATATTTTAAGGTATATACAAATCAAAATGGAGTTTTGTAAATTAAAGGGTGTTTTCAGAAACGGGTAACAAAAAGTGGGGGTGGAGGGTGACATCACCGTGGATGTGTACGTTAGCAGGACTGGAAGAGGGTTCCAAAGTGGGAAATATTTAAATACAGTGTGTCCCATTTAGAAGTGCCACCATTGGGATCTCGAGAACTGTAAGAGATACGATGTCGGTTAAATGGAACTTTTGTGCGCCTTTGGTTGGTGCTTTTGTTTTTCCAAAAATTCTCATATGGCACTAGATAATGACGATAAACTGAATATTGTTGATTTTTTCTTTTTCAAATAACTTCTAAACTATTAGTAATTGAGAAAAACGTTTTAAATATAAAAGATAGATATTTTTATTAAATAACCATTGGCATACAAAATAAATTTTTATATCTGTAAATTTTCGAGATATAACACAAACTTATGTTTTTTTAAATGGAACCCATATCTGATTTTAGTTTCAAAAAAATAATTCTTTTTTTCTCTTTTCAATGATGTAAGGATTAATATGTTTTACATTTGTTTTGCTCCTAAAATTTAATTTTTCTCTTTATTTTCCTGAATTTTCTTATTTTCCAAAAAAAAACATTATTATTTTTATTAATTATATTGTATTTGATCGATATAATTTATTTTATGCCTTTATTACTTAATATTTTCATTCTAGACTTATAATTACAAATTACACTATAATGTGCCAAGGGAGACCTGATACAAAATATTATAGAAATTACTTTGATACGAGTTTTGAGCAAAATTTTCTAACGAAATAAATTATTTAAATACAAGAAGTGATTTTTAAATAGAAATCTACCAATATTTTCAAAATAATTGTAAATTTAATGTAAAATAAGGAAAAAATATTAATTTTGAAGGCAAAACAAATATAAAACATAATAACTCATACATCGTTGAAAAGATAAAAAAAATAATGATTTTTTTGAGACTAAAATCAGATATGAGTTTCATTTAAAAAAACATAAGTTTGTGTTATATCCCGAAAATTTACAGATATAAAAATTTATTTCGTACGCCACTGATTATTTAATAAAAATATCTATCTTTTATATTTGAAACGTTTTTCTCAATTACTAATAGTTTAGAAGTTATTTGAAAAAGAAAAAATCAACAATATTCAGTTTTTCGTCATTATCTAGTGCCCTATGAGAATTTTGGAAAAAGCAAAAGCACATCTGAGATGGCCACCCAAAGGCGCACAAAAAGTTCCATTTAACCGACATCGTATCTCTTACAGTTCTCGAGATCCCAATGGTGGCACCTCTAAATGGGACACACTGTATACAAATCAAAATGGAGTTTTGTAAATTAAAGGGTGTATAAACTTTACTCTGGTTTTGAGAAACGGGTAACAAAGGGTGGGGGTAGAGGGGGACATGTACGCTAGCAGGGTGAATGGGTGAAGAGTGGAACAACATTTAAGGGTAGGAAATATTTAAATATAGTGAAATTTTATGGTGTTATACAAATCGAAATGGGGTTTTGTAAATTTAAGGGTGTATAAACTTTACTAGGTATTTAATTCGAAAAAGTGGATAAGAAATAAAATAGAATAGTTAAATTACGGTTACATCTAATTTGCACGGGAATATTTTTTAAGATCTTTATGAATCAGCAGAAAAAAATCCCAAAGAATCCCTTATAGGATACCTCCATAAATTGGGAAAAGTTGTTCTAGCCCAGTTATAGGATATAATAATAAGACCATCTTACAAAAGTGGATATTTTCACATATGTTGGGCATCATGGTATCATAATAATTATAAAAATTCGATTTTGGCGCACTTCCGGTAGTGTCGCTGTAATAAATAAGTTTTTTTCAAAAAAAAACTTACTAGTTGGTATAAAAGAAAACAAATTATTAAAAATATTGTAGTGTAGAGGATAACACCCGAGACAGACGACAAAATTAATGATCATTAACGGTTAGTTATAGTATGCGTACTTTAAGGTGAGACTGTTGACAGATATCAAAATTGCGTCTATTAACAAACCAGAAAATATGGACTCGTGCTACTTATTGTTTTGTCCGGTACGAGTACAATACAATAAGTAGTACGTGCATACTACATTTAATATTTTTTGGTTTGTTAATAGGCGCAATTTTAACATCTGTCAACAGTCTCAACTTCCGGTGCGCATACTATAAGTAACCCTTAATGATCATTAATTTTTGTCGTCTGTCTCTACGAATTAATCTTTTGTATCCCCTAATTAAAAACAGTTCATATATAAACGGAGATAAAAACAATTTTCTAAAATAAAAATGGATGCCGGCAAGTGTATAAAACATATCAAATTAAAAATGCCCAACTTTTCGTAAGATAGTCTTCTTTTTATCCCGTGTTACGAAGCTTGAACGACTTAACCCAATTTAGGGAATTTCCTACAAGGAACTTTATAGGATTTTTTGTAGTGATTCTTAGGGGCTTTAAAAAATATTTCCCTGGGAATTAGCCATCTAACAATTAATTCTGTCTTCAGACGAATTTTGAAACACAAAATGACTGTACTAAAACGCAGAATTCAGAAATGCAGGACTAAGGACAAGAAGGAAGAAGATGAATATTGCATACAATAAACGAGTAGAAAGCTCCTGGATACGCTCTGTGTGCCTGTGCGTGCAGTGAGATGACTTCTGAATCTGGATAGCTAGTTACGTTACATATTTAACCAAATTCAAAATTTGAACATTCTAATTTTAACCAAATTCTTACTCTTACTATATTTTACTAATACTACTACAATCCTGTTGAACTAAACACGGTTCTCTTTAGTTCTTAAGAACAGTATGACATACATGTTCAGACAAGATTAAAGTAGAACATTCAAATTATGAATTTGTTTGATAAGACAAATACTTCATCAATTGATAAATATGGCTGAATATTTTGAGATCCAGGTACCCATATCTCTTTTCAGATCCTCGCAGCATTAGTTCTAACCGCATCACGCGAAGAAGAACATTTCTTGACTCCATTATCACATACATGTCAACATTGTCAAAGTATTTATGTTGACAGTTCTATAGATCAAACCTTACTATTACTATGACCAATCTACTTATTATATTCTACAAGATATTTGTGAGCTTTAATAGAGACCAGAATTCCTACCTATAAATAATGTCAAAATAAAGTAATGATATGAGCTACGTCAGTATTTCCCAAACTGTGGGAAATTTTCCAGCGGAGGCACAAAAGAAAATTGAAAATGCAGTTAACTATGAATTCATTTTTAAATTTATTGAATACTAGGTACAAGTACATACATGAGAATATACATATGTTTATTATTATTAAAATTAATAACCACTTTTAAGGCCAAATAAACAAGTTAATGGTACCAAAATAAAATATATTACTATGAATGAGGTTAGATATTTATAATTGTTTTTCAACATTAAACAATTCAAAAACGTACTGAGTTCGCGATATATGCTATTATGATATCAACTTTAAAAACTTGGATTCGAAAAGCGAAGGGGGGGGGGGGGTGAACAAAGAAAATTCATAGGCTGAAGGGGGGCGCGAGGCTAAAAAGTTTGGGAAACATCATCGACGATATATGAATAAATAATTCAAAACAATGGCTGGTAGCATGAACAACTTATTAATCGTGATTAGCGAGCAGTTGACGAGTTGACTAGAAGTATTTTATCTGTCAATCGTTCTTGGGTTATTTGGAGAAAATTATTTCATGTTATCACTCAACATTTTTATTTTTGTTAATACTTTAAGTAAGAATGCACAAATGATTCCCGCGTTATCCAACAGTTCATTCTATATATTTCTTCAAAATGAATAAGAACATCTTGAATACGTATGTACAGCATTTCACCTAGCATTTCATTATCTCAAAACAAAAATCTGACGTGGTCAATACAATACCTCCCGCTTTTTAATTTTTATTAATTTAAATACATACCTACATATTTACTAGTCCTGCATACTATAAGAAGATCCTTTGCATATACAGTGCAACCTCGTTAATCCGGACTAATAAAAAACACACCCAATCCGGAATAACGATATATCCGGATTACCGCGATTTTTCTTGTATTGATACAAAATTCAGTTAAGTGAGCAGTTTGTAATGCTTTATTTAAATACATATATAAATCCTGGCCCAGAATCACAGTTGGAAATAAATCTGCATAGATAAAAAGTATATAACCATGTGGCACAATTAGAAAATTATCAATTACTCTTGAATATGTTTTTTTTTTTGTTTTTTTGTCCGAAATGGTAGAAGTACCCACTCCATATCGTGCTGCTAATTGTTTATTCGACACTCCATATTTTAATTGTTCAAGAATGCAAGAATATCATTTTTTTGTAAAGACAATGTAATGTGTTTTCGCGGACCCATAGTGCAATAATCAGAAACACTTCGACTGCTCATAGTACGTGAGTAGGGTGGTCTGCTGCAGCCAACTGCCCATCAGGTGATGTCTGGTGACGTTTCAAACGAATTTACAACGATGGTACGCATCCGTATTAGCGAAACTGTCCGGAATCCGGACTACAGAGTACATAGTACAAGTAAACAGGACTCCGAACTACCGAAGAATCCGAATTACAATGATCCGGATTATTGTTTTACATGATCCATTTCGTTAATGTATAGTTGTAAACTAATATTTGACACATTGATAGCACGTACTTATTCACAGCTATTTGATTTTGAGTGCTGCAAACATATAAAATTTATATCTGATTATTCTGTACATCTAATGTTTATATATGATGGAATATATATTATTTTTTCTAACCTTAATTTCATTAGACTCAATGCAATCTTCTTAACACGGTTTCATTATTAATTTTAATGTAATTGCTTCCTGACAGTGACATTTATTCAAATATTTCAAAATTGTTATTAAAATTATGTTTTTGTTTGACGCATAGGCAAGATGATGTACAAAAATAAATTATTTTATAATTTAACATTTAAAGTTATTTCAAGTTATTTACTAAATGCTATTATCGTAGAATTGAAGATCGTACCATTAGATATATCCAATTTTTATTAGTAAAAGTTGCTAAAAAATTATATTCACTGAATTTTATACAAGAAAAACTGTTAAAAGCTTGTATAAATTATAATTCCTGTTATCCGATTTATACTAAAAACTAATAAGCTCTTCCCACATTAGTATAGTCATACCCACAAACATCATTGTACCTCCCTTACCTAGGGTAGCGGGAGTTAAAAAAAAAACTCTGTAATTATTGCAATTATCATAGCAAACGCAGCATTTTCTAATGTATGCGTGCGTTTAACATATAAATGTCTCCTAACAAAAACAAAAACACCAGGAAACGTAGCGTCTGCATGTGTGTTTGTAATTTTTTCCTTGCATGCAGATATACTTAGATGATTACCATCAACATGGCGGCCGCTTTTAGAAGAATGACACACGAGTAAACTTCTCTTTCATTCATAACGCGTATTTCAAACAAAGAATTAGTTGATGAACTCCGAGTAAATATCTTTGGAGAAAAAATTAAAGTCTATTTCATTTCTTGTTATTACAAATAATGGCCCAAAAGAAAAACTTTTACAATTTCCTACATGAAGTAATAAGTTACTTATCTAAAAGGGAAAGTATATTATAAAAGTAATTTACTCCGAGAAAGAAAATTTATACAAGAATAATACGGTCAAGTAATGTATACGAAATACGAACCCAAAGATAATGAATTCGGTAATCTTCAAGGTACTAAGAAAAGAAATACCTTTTAATACAATCTAATAATTGTCTCATTCAAAAACAATAATTTTACCACTATTGGAAATACAGACAAATGTTTTATATAACATTTTATAGATTTTACCTCCCGCTACCTCCCGCTACCCTTGGTCTATATATATATATATATATATATATATATATATATATATATATATATATATATACAGGCTGTAAATTTTAAAACAGGTCATAGGGCTATAACATAGAAAAATAGTTTTTTATAGGCTAAAAGTTTCTATATTAATACATTGAAAAAATATTTGGAGCCTATTATAAAGAAAAAAATTACGAATTTTTTGATACCAAACACCATTTCTGTTTCATATAAAGCCAGAAAATAAATTTTAAAATTTGTACAATTAAGAAAAATTATCATTAGCCATGAAACTGACAGTAACAAAACATTGTCATTTTTTACTAACATGATAGGGGACAATTAAAGATTAAAGTTATTAATTTATGAACTACTACGAAATAAGAAACCACTAGGATATTTATTTAAGAAACAATTATTATTTATTGTAATATGTATATACAAATTAAAGATGTACAATAATTAAAACCATTTAATAATTTGAAGGTAATTTTCTTCATGAGAAAAATTATCCATGATTTCTTTTTTATAAAAGCTAGTTATTAATTTATGAACTACTACGAAATAAGAAACCACTAGGAAATTTATTTAAGAAACAATTATTATTTATTGTAATATGTATATACAAATTAAAGATGTACAACAATTAAAACCATTTAATAATTTGTAGGTAATTTTCTTCATGAGAAAAATTATCCATGATTTCTTTTTAATAAAAGGAAAATAATAATAATTTAATTTTAACGTTTATGAACGTCGTAAGTCAACAATTTTTTTGTTTTGTTTCTACTAATTTCAAGGCTAATGATATTTTTTCTTAATTGTGCAATTTTTTAAATTTATGTTCTGGCTTTATATGAAACAGAAATGTAATGTGTTTGGTATCAAAAAATTCTTAATTTTTTTCTTTATAATATGCACTAATTCTTTTTTCAATAAATTAACATAGAAACTTTTAGCGTCTAAAAAACTGTTTTTCCATGTTATAGCCCTATGACCCGTTTTAAAATTTGCACCCTGTATATATATATATATATATATATATATATATATATGTGTGTGTGTGTGTCTCTCTCTCTCTCTCTCTCTCTCTCTGTGTGTGTGTGTGTGTGTGTGTGTGTGTCTCTGTGTGTCTCTCTCTCTCTCTCTCTCTCTGTGTGTGTGTGTGTGTGTGTGTGTGTGTGTGTGTGTGTGTGTGTGTGTGTGTGTGTGTGTGTGTGTGTGTGTGTGTGTGTGTGTGTGTGTGTGTGTGTGGTGTATGGATTTTGTCATTCAAAACATTCTGAAACTTTGTATTTCTACCTTATTCTAATATGGAAAGAAGCCATTAGTTTTTGGTAATCAGGTAATCGGCAGTGGCATTTTACTTAAAGCTCAAAATAGTTTTTCTTCGTAAAATACCTTTAAATGTAATTTATCCGCGATTTATGTTATTATAAGAATTACGGAATATTAAATTTTCTAGAGGTATGAACCCATACTGTTTTTATATAATTTTATTGATAAATATATAAAATAATCTATTTTATAAATCCCGGAGCCTATGTTTCAAAGATTAACACAATTCCTTAGATACACAGTTCAGATTTCAAATGTATATAACTGACAGATAAATATCACTGTCAAATAACCTATCATTTCAAACTATTAATGGTAACGTTTTAGAAAGAAAATTGTAATAGTAAATAAAACAATAATTACATTATACGAACGCAAAGGAACGTAGTATAGTTCCCAGCATCAATAAATATGTAGGTATTTATTTAAATTAATAAAAGTTAAAAAAAAATAACACTCGGTTTAGTTTTGCAAGAAAAGTATATTTTTACTGTATTGTACAATTTCGCCAGTTGCGATTTCATCAGAAGTACTGACGGGAGGTATAGTGATGGTTACAACAAATGAAAATTAGTTCGATCACTGTTACTCTATCTCGAAAACAGTTAAAGATCAGACCTATGTTGATAAGGCTTAGTACTATGGTTGGTACATGCCTTTAAAGTATGGTGTATAAGTTGTGATACCCTCAAAAAAATTTAATCTGAATAATATAGGTATAAAATAAATAAATATACCATCACGGCATATTACCCATTTCTGGGTGTGCCATTATCTACACATATATAGACATCGGTAATGATGGAGATATATTTTACCGTGTGGGCGCTTACCAGGCGTCACCTCACGGGCACTCATAGCTGGTGTGGAGAGTGCACCACAGGGGTCACTTTTGTGCCATTTAAAATTGGAAATATTTGGTGCCGGTTGGGATCGAACCCGGTTCCCCCAGGTTCGCGACCAGACACTCAGGCACGCGGCCACGGGACCCCATATAATAATATAGGTATGATCTTCATTAAATAATATAAAAAACAAAAAGCGGTAGTATGATAATATTCCTCATGTTTCAAAGACTATGATTAGGTATACTACACATTTGTAATCTCCATAATTAAAATTAACTATTAATATTTTTACATAAATTTCATATTTTGAAATTTATTATTTTTAAAAATTATAATTCATATTTTATCTGTATATATTTAATTCACGTTACATTACTTTATTTTTTCAATTATACATATATTTCAATTTAAAAATAATGTAAACATAGGTCAGTTTTATTAATTATTTTAAACATATAATAAATATTAATGATATATGCAAATTTGACCTATTTTTATATATAAATAAATAATATTTTTGCCGTAGGCTATACTATGAATAAAACCTGAACCATTACATTTTCATCACTTTTAAATATTAATTAAATTTTTTAAATGGAATGTTTTATAACATAGATACAAAAAATCACATTTTAACAAAGTAGGTACATACATTTAAATAATTATAAACACTTTTAATAAAGCAAATAATTTTTACACAATTACGATTTAAAAGAGAATTTCATAGAATTTTCAAATGATAATGGCAAATTTATAAAGCTTTTATAAAATATAAACTGAATTTTGCGTTGACTTCAGAGTGTCTAAATGTTTGGTAGTGAAGATGTGGAACAATTTTCAATTTTAAAAGGAACGAAAATTGTGTATCTACCTCGCTATCTATTGGCTATAGAAAAAAATGTTTTATATCGAATTTATAGGGAATTTTGTCTTCTACAAAATTAAACACTATTTTGCTCTTATACCTACTGTGCAGCAAGGTCTAAAACTAAGATTTTTTATTAGCACCTTTTAATATACAACCCAACAAAAAATCAAAAGTACCCGACCTTTCGTGGAATAAAGTTCTATTTTTGTACCGTAGGCCTGTAGTGGTAGCACGCATTTTAGAATTCTATCATAGAAAGCAGACGATTACGATTATACTTTTACGAATCTTGGTAGCATGCACTTTAGAATTCTATATTAGCTTTTGATTCAGAAATTAATGAATTTTATAGTATTAAAAAAAATCTGTTGTGGCCAGCACAAGACCTTCCGTCAATTCGAAGTATTTTGCACAAATCCCATACCAAAAGGACCGTGGAACAGTTTCTACATAATATCATGCAAAATCGAACACGAACACATACTATTTTTTACAAATTTCATACCAAAAGTTCATTTGAAAAGGTTCTATAAATCCAATAAACATACACTAAGTAAAATGCACTTGACATTTCCTTATTTCTTCTTCAGCTTTCCCCTATTTTATTAGGGGTCGCTGTTTCCTCTTCTCTTCCACTCATTCCTGTCCAACGCATCTTCTTCACACAGTCCTTCCTTTCTCAAGTCCTCTACGATACAGTTCTTCCATATTCTCTTTGGCCTTTCTCTGCATGTCACTTGCGAGAAACACTACGACATACCAATTTTTGATACTATTCATATTTGGTTTTGCACTTACAACTGACATCTATCAATTAGAATTTTTTGATTATATCAGCTGTTTCCATGATAAATAGCAAAGCTGACTAATTTTTGAAAATTAATTTCTTTAAAATGCTTTAAATTTACATCTATTGAATATGAAGGAAAATGTATAATCACACCGTATAGAGAAGAGTATTTTCTTTAATATATATAATAAAAAAATGTCAAATGTAATATTTAACTGCGTTTTTTCAAGAAAAACTGTTAAAAACTTCAAATAATAGTATTTCCGGTGGATCAATTGTAACCAAAATCTAATCAACTCTTCATACGGATGTACAGAAGAGGAATACGAAAGAATTATAATTTTTAAAATTGTAGTATTGGAGTTATCGTCGGAGAAAAATTTGTCACACACGGACACACATACACACACACACACACACGGACACACACACACACGGACACACATACATACATACATACATACATACATACATACAGACATCATCTTAAAAATATTAAATTCGTATTGGACCCTAAAACGTGTTTATTCATTAAAAACTCACCACTGAATTTTTTGACCAAAGACAATACCTTCCTTACCTAAAGGTGACGGAAGGTAAAAATATATAGTATGACAAATGTATATAATAAATGTATAATTATATATAAATTGGCTTTGAATAGAACCGTGGCAAAATAATGACTTTCGCTTCGTGGCGAAACGCGAAAACAAATACATCTTTTGATAGAATTCTAAAATGCGTGCATTCATTACTGGACTATTGGTTCAGATGCTGAAATCTTGCGAAACACGGCGGGTGTTTTTCTAATAATTTATTAGTCATTGTTTCAGCGAGTTCGCAATGAGCGTGTTTCACATTTTTTAAAAATTATTTCAAATGAAACTTCATGCAATATTTTTCATAGCAATAAAAATAATATAAGTAATTTATTGTTATTTTAGTAAATAATTAAATAAAAAGACTAACGCCAAACATAGTCACGAAAAACAAGCCCCACTCGTGTAGTAGGCGATAGTTTGTCACATATTAAACTGTATGTAATCTGACGTCACATTATGTTTCAGATCACGAGACTTTTTTAAAATATTTCACATATTTCAATATTTTCCAGGTTTTCTAATGCTTAAATTTTAAGCTAGGCTTAAACAAAAAATTGCAAATAAAAATTTTGACAGCCATATATTATATTTCATTTGATATTTTAATTCTATGTGAAATAAAATGTCATTACAATTTCCTGTTATTTTATTTATAGTATCATGGCTAATAAAACAAGAACTTTTACGAAATTTTTAATTAAATTTTCTCGATTACGAAACGGGCAAAATTAAATGTCATTAATGTATTTGATGCAAAATTTAATTCGCTACAACATTTACTTGAAGTATTATTATCTAAAACTAATAGGCCACTGTTCCCCATGTTACGCCTATGGCCCGGTTTTCGTGTTACACCAAGTGTATATTGTAACAAGGTGAGAATAGTGAAATAACTTTAATATAAACTCTTCTAAATTATAGTTTCAATATCAACATTTTAATTCTGTTATCTTTGTAAGTCAAAATTCTGTTTAGAAATAACAATCATTATTCTCTCATATCTCACATTTATTGTTTTGTCAATTAACTATATAAGTTATTGCCTAGACTACGTGAAATCTTGTTATTTTGCTATGGATGCTACACCCTCGCATCCTTCATCAGATATGCCTGTTGAAGAGATAACCCTTTGTTTTAAGACAGTCGAGTTTTATGATTCAAACCGATAAGACATGGGGTAGTGGTAGTCCGTGCTTAGTTTTGGGCGTTTACGCCATGACTCGTAATTAGGGTTTATAACAGTTTAGTTTAGTATTAATGTAATTATGTAAATAAAGTTACTAAAGTTAAAATTAGTATAAAATATTGTGTGTGTGTCATCCATTTAAGATGTGTTCATCATCTATCATCAAGTGTTTAGTGATAGAGTGAGCGTAAGGGTGTTCCGTCGCAGTAAAGTGGTGGACAAACCAGCAAGTGTCCACCAGTTAGAAGAAATAGTGTCATCGTTGGGTAAGAGAACAAAGAGAAAACAGAATCATCTGACTCTAACTCCCCCCTCCCCCCTGTTACAATATAAATATATATATATATATATATATATATATATATATATATATATATATATATATATATATATATATATATAATATTTGACATTTGAACATGTACATTGCAAAGAAATGTGGAAATTTAATTAATTGCGTTGTTTATATGAAACATACAAAAAAACTACGTTCGTGACAAATCGTTAATAAACACACTTGGAACGGTAGCAAATAATGACTCTAGCTTGATCGTTTTCCCTAATGACACTCACTTAAAGTAATTGCGAATTCTGTAGTTTTTCTTAATATTGACTGGAAAACTAGGTTCCGATTTGAAAAGAAAATCAGCTACGCGAATCTAAATTTGAATTAATTTAAATTGTTGCGAAACTAGCGGAGCAAAATGTGCACTACCGCTAATTAATTGTTTCCAATTAACGAGGAATTTTGATTGCCTTTTTTGAAGTAGTGCTTTACCCAAATCGATACACGATTATTTGTTATTTACTACACAAATAATACAGAAATAGCAAATTGAAGAAAATTTAAATACTCCAAAAAATATAGTAAAAGATAAAAAAGAAGATATAATACAACTAGCGAATTAAAGTTAACCTTTACATTATTTTATAGATATGGTTTCTTTTCATAACTGTCAACAATTAATTATTCTTACAATTCCCCTATACACGCAGTTTACTGCCATACTCTGGCTAAACGACACATTTTGACCTACTGGTAGTTAAATTAAAATGTAGTCATAAAAAATAAATATATATTTTTTTATAAACGACTGTATATACTTTATGAATATATATTTAAATAAATAGGAAATTCAGTCATATAATGTAAATGTTTTATTTTCTTGTCTACGTTTCGGAAACTATTTTTCCTTCATCAGGACACTACAATAAATATATAAAATACAATAATCAAATACATAAAGGGTAACTATAATACTTACAAAAAATTACAACAGGAAACGGAAAAATGTCATATAGGAAAGGGAAATGTTTTTTTTTAAATGTTTGTAAATGTCATTAAAATATGTAACGATGGCAACAACAAAAAATTTATTAAATTTATATATATGAAAAATAGTAGCTAAATGGGCTTTGATTTTATTTATTTAATTTACATATTCTGTTATAAATACTACTAAAATTTTGAATGTCCGTTCTGAAATTAACATTATTACTATTATTTTGAATATGTACCATTTCCAAAAAAAGTCTTTTAGATAAATTGCTTTCCCTGTCCAAAATTTTGACCCTATCAAAATCAAATGTATGATCAAACTCTATGCAATGCTGGGCCAAAGCACAATTTCCATTTGTCAGGTGTTTGTTAATACTTCTTTTATGCTCTGATATTCTTGTTTTAAGAAATCTTTTCGTTTGCCCAATATAAGCTTTGCCACAGCAATTACATAGAATTTGATAAACTACATCCTTATTTTCAGAAATATCGTATTTATCTTTTAATTTGCTATAAAGTTGTCTGATCGTTTTAACAGGTTTTAATGTTATTTTAACTGCTAATTTTCTTTCCAATAATTTTTTTAAATTTTGCGTCAAACCAATGACATTTGGAATTGCAAAAAATCTTCTGTCATTGTTATTTTTATTTTTAATGTCAGTAGTAGTACTGTCAAATTTTTCATAGTTGTTCCAAATCTTATTTATTATTCTTTTCGGATATTCGTTATCCATCAATATTTGTTTTATAATTTTGAAAGTTTCGTTTCTGTATTCTAAGGATGTTAATTTGAGAGATCTATTTGCTAGGTTTGTTGCAGTATTAATTTTTTGTGATGTCGGATGACAGGATTTGAAATTTATATATCTTGTTGTTGATGTCGGCTTTCGGTACCATCTGTATTTAATTTTACCATCTGGTTGGTGACGTAGAAGTATGTCTAGGAAAGGTATTTCATTATTATTTTCTTCTTCCAATGTGAAATTTAAATGTTCATTATAATTGTTAAAAATTTTTAGAATAGTGTTAGACTGTCCAAAAGGTATTGCCGTTAGAAGGTCATCTACATATTTGTACATAAAAGGAATGTCAAAAGGAAGAAGCGGAAGTATAGTGTCCAGAAGAGTGTCCATAACCAAACAGGCTGCTATTGGAGAAAGACATGATCCCATTGCAAATCCTAATTTTTGTTTATAATATTTGTTATTAAATTTGAAAAATCCTTGAGTATAGCAGAAAGTAACCATATTTAGAAAATCTGTTTTTGGTATAGAAGTTTTGTTTTATTAAAGGCCATTTTCTTTCAATAGCTTGAAGGGTTAGATCTAAAGGAATGTTGGTGAAGAGAGATTTTACATCAAGAGACACAAGTATATAATTTGGTTTTAAAGTTATATCTTTAATATTTTCTACAAAGTCGAAAGAATCCTTTATATAATAATTATCTTCATAAAAGTTGCTTAATATATTTGTTAAAAATTTTGACATATTGGTTGTTGGAGAATTTATTGCAGCCACAATTGGTCGAAAAGGCATATCTACTTTGTGAAGCTTGATGAGACCATACAAACGAGGACATGTTGTATTTTCAGATGTTAATTGTTTTTTAGTTGTAGAGTCTATATATTTTTTACTAAATAATGTTTTAACTATATTATTATTCTTATTTTGTACTTTTTTTGTAGGATCTAATTTGATTTCTTCATAAATATTTTTATCTGTTAATAATTCATTCATTTTATTAAAATAAATTGTTTTTGGTAAAGCAACGGTCTTATTGGATTTGTCTGCCTGGATTATGAATATATCATTTTTATCTTTTTTTTTATCTCTTTTTTTGGAAATGGTACATATTCAAAATAATAGTAATAATGTTAATTTCAGAACGGACATTCAAAATTTTAGTAGTATTTATAACAGAATATGTAAATTAAATAAATAAAATCAAAGCCCATTTAGCTACTATTTTTCATATATATAAATTTAATAAATTTTTTGTTGTTGCCATCGTTACATATTTTAATGACATTTACAAACATTTAAAAAAAAACATTTCCCTTTCCTATATGACATTTTTCCGTTTCCTGTTGTAATTTTTTGTAAGTATTATAGTTACCCTTTATGTATTTGATTATTGTATTTTATATATTTATTGTAGTGTCCTGATGAAGGAAAAATAGTTTCCGAAACGTAGACAAGAAAATAAAACATTTACATTATATGACTGAATTTCCTATTTATTTAAATATATATTCATAAAAAATAAAACTTTTTTTTATAAAAATGTAACAATCAAACAAAATTGTCGATTTATTTTTATAAAATCATGAAATCCATCTCATTTAACAAATATAGTAATAGAAAATAATTTGAAATATGCGACTTTTCATTCATAAATTTGTTAATAAACTTTCGCGCTTTTAAACAAGGACTAAATTTGTGACGACACAAATTCATACTCACACAAAGACAATTCTCTCTCACACACACACGCTTCACAGCATGAAACAGTACTCTAACCTAAAAGTGTGACAACTGACAGCAAAATATACAAGAGAGAAGATTATTATTACTTTGTATTTCTTTAAAAGTACTAGTGCAGTATAAGGTATGTAAATAAACCATTTATTTAAATAAATACCAAACCAAATAATCATAGTTCTAAATTAAACCGGTAGAGCTCGACTGTCGTATCAGTTAATATGTGTCGTCAGCCGTTGAAATATTTGAAATTAAACGCAACTTTTAAAAAATCATATCTCTGATTCTAAAGACTTGTAAAATGTAAAACATACACATACATGTTTAATTTGACCTATTTTTGTAAGAAAAAAATAAATCAGAAAATGTGAAATAATTTATAATATAACTATTTAATAAGAATTCCGTTTTATTTCTGCTTTGTTCCGTGAACAGATGAAAGTATTAGTACTGTTATTATTCCAAATTTCATGTGAAGTACTTTTGGCTATCTCTTGGATTAATTATATAAATTCCAAATTCGGTTTTGGTTATTTACCCATTTTTATATTTTATCCTTGTGCCGGATCTGTGCTGTCACAAAATTAAACATCAAATTTCATTGGCTAGTCATATTATTCAAAACATATTAAGCCAGATATCGACATCAATAATCATGTATATCTCCATGAAATTATAAATTTGTTTATGAACAATAGGACTTCTCTGTGCATTTGCGTGAAATTACTGAAATTTCCCTGCAGAGTTTTTCATTGTATTCTCTGCTCTTTGGACCAGAAAAGCATCAGCCATCCTGCAATGACAACACTGCATTCCTGACTACATTGTTCTCGACAGACGGACGACGGACTCGACTACTTGTCTTATTAGAATTGTGACAAACAGACCCCTTCTCATCTTGGATGTCACTAGACTTTGATTGTGTTGTGTCGAGATACTGAATTAACACTTATGTTTGTTACTGACAACAATACAGCAAGAGATTTGCTTTTTATTTCACTGATTTTCAAGGACTCTATATAAATCGGTATAATTGCATAAATGTTTTGTTATTTTTATGCTAGACAGCTAGCCGATAATGATATTATATAAAACAAATATAAACTTGTACTGTATTAGTTTTCTTTTATACTTCCTTGTACGAAGTAAAGGAATTGTTGTAATCGCGAAAAATTTCGGTTTCCAGATTTCAACGGAAATATCCATTTTGAGCATCCCTGAATCCATTTTTACTAATTTCGTCGTGGCGTCTGTACGTACGTACGTATGTATCTCGCATAGCTGAAAAACGGGAAGCCGTAGAAAGTTAAAATTTTGTATTAAGAACTGTTATAACATCTAGTTGTGCACCCCCCTTTTTGGTCATTACATAACTTGCGGAAGTGGTACTTTACTTGAAGCCTGTAATAGATTTTAATGAAAAACGATATTAAAATATGATCCAAAACTCTTCAAGTTTGGTATATAAGACTTTTATATGAATGGGAATGACATAATAGATTTTAGTTAAAATGGTCTATCTGGAAGTGGTACTTTACTTGAAGCCTATAATAGATTTTAATGAAAAACTACGTATATTAAAATATAACGTAAAACTTTTCAAATTTGGTATATAAGACTTTTATGTCAATGGGAATAACATAATAAATTTTAGTTAAAATAGTCTACCCGGAAGTGGTACTTTACTTGAAGCCTATAATAGATTTTAATGAAAAACTATATTAAAATATAATCCAAACCTTTTCAAATTTGGTATATAATACTTTTATATCAATGGGAATAACATAATAGATTTTGGTTAAAATAGTCTAACCGGAAGTAATACTTTACCTGAAGACGTTATCAGTTTTTCTTGAAAAATATGGTGTTATTTTGATTTTAGTAATAAATGCTTCAAATAAAAGTTTTAGAGAATTGAATTCTGCGTCGAAAACATCAATTATGATTAAATTAGCTCTTTATATTCTGTAATTAAGTTTGCTATGGATTAGGACAAAAAATAACAAAAAAATAAAAAAATTAATGTTAATGTGAAATTATGTCAAATACGTGCAATTTTATGATTGGGTCTGTTATTATACATATTTTAATTATTAACAAAATATGTATAGTGTAACAGGCGTAGAAGGAAGTCATGTGGTGTCCACATCAGATATTTTTTCTAGAATTTACTGAAAGTTGTTTGGGATTACTCTTTTACTGCAAACAATAGTTACCAACTTAAGTTTTAACAGCAATATATTGTGGTATAATTACATCTATGAATGAGAAAGTTTAACTGTTGAATTTACATATAAATGTTTTTTCTCGAATATAGGTAAAAATATAACAGATATCGCAATTAAAAGTTTAAATTAACTTACCTAACGCCCCCTAGGAAAGAAAGGTATATGAATAATATTAAATCGCAATATTTCAGTGAATAAAATGCCTAGTTGCACCACTTAAGAATTTAAGTTTAGTTTAATTTCTACATAAATTTCTTAAGGCTTCCATAAATTTAAGCCTCCGAAATTGACAGTTTATCTTGCAGTTAAGTAAGTGAGGTTATAATGAATGCAAACATTTTTAATTTTTATCAGAATCATGGAAGTTATTGATTTTATTGATGATGACGATTTAGATGCGTTTGATTTAATTGTATACGGAATACCAAGCAAATATACGACAGATCTGATCATTTTCATACTCTTTCTGATAATGCTTTTCTTCAACGGTTTCGATTTACCAAATATACAGTATTGGTATTACTGATTTTAATAGAAAATAATATTAAATTTTACAACGACATGTGAGTATTGTATATTTTATAATAAGCATCTTTCGTTGGTGTAGTTAGCACAATTTTTGCTAAAAACAATGAATATACATTACACTTGAATTTTAAAAACTATAATTCTATTTGAATCAAACTTACCAATCTAACCTCCAAACTTTGACACAAACAAAATCAAGAATGAAAAATCCCTAAATTTTATTTTTCTTGTTAATAAAAGTACAACTTAAACAGCTTAAAAATATATAAACTACACTTACTTAAGTAGTAGTAGTAGTAGGAAGTACCCTTATTTTAAGTTTTAAACAGTTTTTCTTAAAGAAACGCAGTTAAATATTCTTTTTGATATTTTATGTTATTATAAATATTAAAGAAAAAAAAAAAGAAAATGCTCTTCTCCGTACGGTTCAATTATATATTTTCCTTAATGTTCAATAGATATAGAGTTAAAGAATTATAAAGAGATTAACTTTCAAAAATTAGTCAGTTTTGCTATTTATCATGGAAACTGCTGATATATTCAAAAAATTCTAATTGACAGATGTCAGTGTCAAGTGTAAAACCAAAAATGTAAAGTATACGATCAGAAAGTGGCCTCAGGATTTGAACTAGTAATGCCGGGAGTACGAGGAAGGCCAAAGAGAAGATGGAAGGACTGTGTCCCAGAAGATTTCAGAGAGGAAGAACTGTATGAAGAAAATGCGTTGGACAGGAATGAGTGGAAGAGAAGAGTAAGAAACAGCGACCCCTAATAAAATAAGGAAAAGTTGAAAAAGAAGGAAGGAAGTATCAAGTGCAATTTACAATTTTATTGGATTTATAGAATCTCTTTAAAGGAACTTTCTGTATGGAATTTGTAAAAGATAGTATGTGTTAGTGTTACAATTTTACAGGGTTTATAGAATATTTTTCAATGATTTTTTTGTATGGGATTTTACAAAACAAATCGAATTGGCGGAAGGTCTTGTGCTGGCCACAACAGATTTTTTTAATGAGTTGGGACGTCTCTCCTATGTATATTTCATTACATTTTCAGCATTCGACCTGACAAATAACATCTGTGGAATCACAAGGGTTTATATCATCTTTAATCTTCGAGGGAAGTTGACGTATTTTTTAGGTTGAGTTTCAATTTTTAAGTTATTATTTCCTAAGATTTTTTTTAAAGGTTCGTTCGCAATTAGCATTTTCTGTCGTACACAGTGTGACCCATTTAGAAGTGCCACTATTGGGATCTCGAGAACTATAAGAGATACGATGTCGGTTAAATGGAACTTTTTGTGCGCCTTTGGAACGCCATCTCAGATGTGCTTTTGTTTTTCCAAAAATTCTCGTAGGGCACTAGATAATGACGAAAAACTGAATATTGTTGATTTTTTCCTTCTCAAATAACTTGTAAACTATTAGTAATTGAGAAAAACGTTTCAAATATAAAAGATAGATATTTTTACAAAATAAATTTTTATATCCGTAAATTTTCGAGATATAACACAAACTTATATTTTTTTAAATGGAACCCATATCTGATTTTAGTCTCAAAAAAATCAATATTTTTTTCTCTTTTCAATGATGTAAGGGTTATTATGTTTTATATTTGTTTTGCTCCTAAAATTTAATTTTTCTCTTTATTTTCCTGAATTGTCTTATTATTTCCCAAAAAAAACATTATTATTTTTATTAATTATATTGTATTTGATCAAAATAATTTGTATTATGTCTTTATTACTTAATATTTTCATTCTAGACTCATAATTACAAATTACACTATGATGAGCCAAGGGCGACCTGATACAAAATATTATAAAAATTAATTTGATACGAATTTTGAGCAAAATTTTCTAACAAAATAAATTATTGAAATACAAGGAGTATTTCCAAATAGAAATCTACCAATATTTTCAAAATAATTGTAAATTGAATACAAAATAAGGAAAAAATAATAATTTTGAAGACAAAACAAATATATAACATAATAACCCTTACATCGTTGAAAAGAGAAAAAAATATTAATTTTTTTAGTCTAAATTCAGATATGGGTTCCATTTAACAAAATATAAGTTTGTGTTATATCTCAAAAATTTACGGATATAAAAATTTATTCCGTACGCCACTGGTTAGTTAATAAAAATATCTATCTTTTATATTTGAAACTTTTTTCTCAATCATTAATAGTTTAGAAGTTATTTGAAAAAGAAAAAATCAACAATATTCAGTTTTTCGTCATTATCTAGTGCCCTATGAGAATTTTTGGAAAAATAAAAGCAAATCTGAGATGGCCTCCTAAAGGCGTATAAAAAGTTCCATTTAACCGACATCGTATCTCTTATAGTTCTCGAGATCCCAATGGTGGCACCTCTAAATGGGACACACTGTATAACTTTTATGTTATCTATATTGTACAGACCACAACATATTTTTTAAATAATTTTTAATTCTGCAGTGACTTTATTTTCTATAGTTCATGCATCCTGCATAAACCGCATTAGATTTTTCCTACTTAGAAATACTACTTCAACTTCTATATTTAGAAAAGATTAATATAACCTTCATCTCCGCAATATTAATGTAAAGCATCAAACATTTCAAACTTTGGAATAATAACCAAACATTTTCTGTAATTTGTCTTGTGAAACCGCTCTTACGTGTGTTGTAGCTTTCTTCGGCGTTGGTAGAGTTAGTAATGTTTTGCAGATTATACCAGTAGAGTTAATAGAAATTCGTCAGGGCATTGCCTCTATAATCAAAGTATAATTTTAAGCAGGGGCGAAGGAGTTTGCAACTCGGCAAACTTGTACAATGAAAGATCGGCAAGGAGCGTGAAATACTCGGCTTTCATAATATTACAAGGGTGACTTACTGAGTATACAGGTACGAGTATGACACATTCGCAACTTCGAGTAAGATATGTTCCTTGGAATCCTTTACATACATGATATATAGACGGTAATACTCGTGCGGAAGCAGATACCGCATTGCTACTAGTTTCTTATTAAATCTGTAACATTTTACGACTTCAATTCGTATGATAAACTATGATTATAATAGGAGTAATAACCTAGTTGGCAATGGAGTATTGAGTATTCTAAAACCTAAAATAACTAATAGCTCTACACTGTAGGTAAAATGTTTAATTATGAATAGCAGGGCATCGAAACCGAACCTGAACCGAAGCAAAATCGGAACCAAACCGTAACATTTTGGGGAACCCAAACCGAGAACCGAACCTCAGATATATTTTTAATTGAACCTGAGTCGAAACCGAATCGAGTATTAAAATTCAGGTTCGGGGTTCAACTCCGGTTCAGATTAATTTTTAGTTCGAAAAGTAAATACAGCCGATAATCGACGTCTTAGGAGTTTGCGTTGCTGTCTGGGCTGACTTTTCGTGAAAATTGTGTTCGTTTCTTGTTGCGTTTTGCGTAAATTCCGGCTCTCATTTTACATTATGACCCAATAGAACTGAAGGTCTTATTGACGAATGATGGAAAAAACAACCACTCGCAAACGGAATTCGAACCCAAGACTTTCAATAAGTATGTAGACAAGCACTATTAGTACATAAATAATAAAATCTGTTGTGGCCAGCACAATACCTCTTGCCAGTTCCATTTTATGTTATATAAGTATTGTATTGCACTTCGCTATCGAACCGTCGTTTTATAACAAGAAAATTACAGAATTTTACCCAAATATTGTTTTTTAAAAATAATTAACATGTCTTGTGCACAAATATAATTCTAATTATAGGTATATATTTTTTCATTCTAAATGTCAGCGATTCTTCCAATTCATTAGCAAGAATGATGGAAAAAAACAACCACTCGCAAACGGAATTCGAACCCAAGACTTTCAATAAGTATGTAGACAAGCACTATTAGTACATAAATAATAAAATCTGTTGTGGCCAGCACAATACCTCTTGCCAGTTCCATTTTATGTTATATAAGTATTGTATTGCACTTCGCTATCGAACCGTCGTTTTATAACAAGAAAATTACAGAATTTTACCCAAAAATTGTTTTTTAAAAATAATTAACATGTCTTGTGCACAAATATAATTCTAATTATAGGTATATATTTTTTCATTCTAAATGTCAGAGATTCTTCCAATTCATTACCAAGACTGGCGGTATTTCTTATGGATATAAGCATTTTCCCTATAATTTTAAATATTTAAGTACTAAATAATAAGAAAGATTAAATATACTGCCCAGACAAAGCTTTGAGAATGTCACTAAAACCGTTGATTTTGGACGCTAACATTTATCTGTCATTTACAATCTATCTTACAAACATTTGAATTTGACAACTGGTTTTCTTGGTGCCGTTTATTTAGTCTGTGCGATTTATAACATCTGATTATTCTATATATTATAGTGGCTTAATCTCTAAATTTAAATAATAAAATAAATAAATATATCATCACAGCATATCACCCATTTCTGGGTGTGCCAGTATCTACAACTTTTTATTCCGAGATGTAATTATACCACAATATATTGCTGTTAAAACTTAAGTTGGTAACTACTGTTTGTAGTAAAAGAGTAATCCTAAACAACTTTCAGTAGATTCTACAAAAAGTCTGTTGTGGCCAGCACAATACCTCTCGCCATTTCCGTTCAGTTACGTAAGTATCAAATTAAACATTTCTTGTACACACAAATAATTCTAATTATATCTATTCTTTCATTTTATAAAGAATCTTGTCCTATCTTCTAAAATGTGTAAGATGCTTCCATTTCATTGACGGGTATTTCTTAAATAAAAAAAAAATATATCATCACAGCATATTACCCATTTCTGGGTGTACCAGTATCTACAACACATGTAGGCATCGGTAATGATGACGATATATTTTACCGTGTGGGCGCTTACCAGGCGTCACCTCACGGGCACTCATAGCTGGTGTGGAGAGTGTACCACAAAGGTTACTTTTGTGCCATTTAAAATTTAAAATATTTGGCGTCTGTCAGGATCAAACCCGGTTCCTCCAGGTTCGCGATCAGACATTAAGGCACGCGGCCACGGGAAGAAGATATACTAATTTTTTTTAAATCTATGAGATATAGAATTTTATGTTTTTCAATATTAATAATAACACAAATTTTCAAAAAATAATATTTAGAAGAATTTTTAGAATTAGTTTTCTGACATGTATCTGTTACATATGTGTCAGATCTGAACTGTGTAACCAAGAAGTACTGTTTAAATTATAGGCTCTGGGATTTAAATTCTTGATTATTTTATAAATTTATCCACAAAATATATAGAAAATGTTATCCGATTTACACCAAAATCTAATTGCTTCTTTCACATTAGAATAAGATAGAAATAAATGGTTTCAAAATTTTCTGAATGACAGTATTTGGCACACCCACACACACACACACACACACACACACACACACACACACACACACACACACACAGATAATTGTGAAAATGTTAAAATCGGATTCAAGGGACCTTAAAACGCAGTAATTTATCAAAATGTCGTTATGCGATATTTAGCACGATCCCTATACCTCCCTTACCAATAGCGGAAGGTAAAAAAAAATCCATTGTGGCCAGCACAAGACTTCTGGCCTTTTCCATATTAGGCTATATAAGTATTGTATTGCATTTCGCTTTCGAACCGTCGCTTTATAACAAAATATTAAAGAACTTTACCCAAATATTGTTTTTATTGTATTTAACATGTCTTCTGCACACATATAATTCTGATTATTTCTATTTTTCATTGTATGAGGAAGTTTCTAAATGTCAAAGATGCTTCCAATTCATTAACCAGATTATTTATCATCACGGCATATTACCCATTTCTGGGTGTGCCAGTATCTACAACACATGTAGACATCGGTAATGATGACGATATATTTTACCGTATGGGCGCTTACCAGGCGTCACCTCACGGGCACTCATAGTGGCGTGGAGAGTGCACCACAGGGGTCACTTTTGTGCCATTTAAAATTTGAAATTTGGCGTCTGTCGGGATCGAACCCGGTTCCCCCAGGTTCGCGACCAGACACTTAGGCACGCGGCCACGGGACCCCTAGGGAGGGGGGTAAACGTAGAAGCGATAAGTAATCAATATTTTCATAATATTGTAACGAATAAGAACTCCATTCATACATAGGAGTATAATATATTTGTCTGATCAAATAACAAGATCATCTATTACGCCTAAAGAGGCCCATTACTCAAACTATTCATTTATACCCTCGTGCCCTATATATATTATGCGAAATTATGTCATTCAATATCCAGATTGCTGATATATTTGTTTCTATTACCTCCCCAACAAACGACATGGGTGACAGCCAGTGCAGCGTTTAGCCGAGTTGTATCTTATCTCTATAGTCGGATTATCACCTACAAATCCTACATGTCTTGGCGTCCCAAGCGAGAGTTAATTTTCCAATCTAGTACACAACAATCAGCAAGCACAATAGGCCCTACACTGAGTTATACCGATAGGACGCAGACAGTTCTGACGTTGGGGTGTCGCTCTTCGAGTTACTACTGTCTCTCTTTCTCTCTCGTCTCAATCTTGCCTCTGTGTCGGGAGATTTCTGGTATAGTATGACTACGGAATGAAAATTGACGTTTATATCGAAAAAAATAATAAAACGTACACTATGTACTTACAGTAATACTCAACAAATAACGATTAAATTTTTACATCTCTCTAAGAGAGGTATTGGATTCATGCTAAAATTCGCATATCGATTTTAGTGAATAAGCACGATTTAAGGTCCCTAGAATCCGATTATAACATTTTTAAAATGATGTCTGTATGTGTATGTGTGTGTATGTCTGGATGTTGTAGACACGATTCCTCAAAAACTGTAAGACTTGAGAACTGTTTAACTATAGATTCCTCAATCTGACATTCCTGGGAAGAGCTGAAAAGGTTTTGGTAACAATTGAACAACCGGATAACCGGAAGTAGTAGTTTCTTAGAAAAATTCTTCTAAATATAATTTTTTGGAAATTTTTGTTATTAAATATTGAACATAAAATTCTCCATCTAATACACTTAAAATTTTTATTATATCTAGTATAGATTTAGAAATAAAGACATTATAATATATAGAGTAATCTAATCGCAGAGGCTAAGGAACTAAGGACACCAGTTGACAAATTCCAATGTTTATAACATAGTTTGTAAATGACACATTTCAATGACAAAATCAACAGTTTTAGTGACATTCTGATTTAATGTTTCTTATTGTTTTATTAATTAAATATTTGAAATTATAAGTAAAATGCATATATCCATCAGAAATACCGCCAATGTGGTTAATGAATTGGAAGAATCTCTGAAATTTAGGAATTTCCTCATTCAATGAAAAATAGATATAATTAGAATTATACATGTGTGCAGAAGACATGTTAAATATAATCAAGAACAATATTTGGGTAAAGTTCTGTAATTTTTTTGTTATAAAACGACGAGGTCTTGTGTTCGCCAGAACATATTTTTTAATTTTAATTTATCGTTATTTTCCATCTTCTTGAGCTATTGTTTCAATCTAATATAAGCATATTTTACTTTCGTTTTTTTAAAATGAATACTCTATTTTGTTTGGTTATGTAATATATCGACAGAGCAGTCATATGTCAGATTGACTGTGGAGGTAATAAATGTATAAGCAACTAAAACGTCATTAGTTTCTGACTAAACTATTGTCTCGAACTTAAAACGGTTTATTCAAATATCAATTTATTGACATGCCTGAATAGCTTCAAGAACTTTCATTTGATATGTCATAGGGGGTATATTGCCATCTGATGTGGCCAACACAAGCCCTCCCGCAATTTAATTTTAATTAATTCAAATACATACCTACGTTTTTACTAATGCTGCAAACTATATTATGTTCTCTATTTACTATTTTGTGTCACTATTATTAATTTGAAGGATTATTTTTTTGACAGTGATATTTCCCTGTCAGTTACATTCATTTGAAATATGAACTGTGTAACAAAGAAATTGTGCTTATACCTCCCGCTATTAAATTTTTATTAATTTAAATACATATTTACGTATTTACTAACGCTGCAAACTATTCCATTGCAGAAAACTATTGCTTTATTTACTATTTTATTTTTAAAATGTCACTATTATTAATTTGAAGTGATTAGTTTTTTGACAGTGACATTTACTGTCAGTTACATTCATTTGAAATATGAACAAAGGAATTATTGTGTTTATCTTAGGCTTCGCGACTAATAAAAAAAATATTTTTAAATTTATCTGTAAAATATATAGAAAAAGTATTAATGTATTCCAGTAGAAAATTCAATAATCTTTAATTTTCATAAGACATAAAATGCGAAAAAATGGCATTTAATGATATTTTTTGAAGAAAAACCATTATGAGCTTCAGGTAAAGTACCATTTCCGGTTATCCGATTTACACCAAAATCTAATGGCTACTTTTCATATTAGAATGGGATGGAAATACAAGGTTTCAGAATTTTCTGAATGATAGTATCTGAGTTAGAGTGAAGACAAAATCCCTACACATACATACACACATACACACACACATACACACATACAGACATTATCGTGAAAATGTTAAAATTGGATTCTACGGACCTTAAAACGTGGTCATTTACTAAAATCTCGATATGTAATTTTTAGCACGATCCCTATACCTCTCTTACCAAGGGTAGCGGGAGGTAAAAAGATTTTTAAATTTATCTGTAAAATATATAGAAAAAGTATTAATGTATTCCTGTAGAAAATTCAATAATCTTTAATTTTCATAATGACAAAATGCGAAAAAATGGCATTTAATGGTATTTTTTGAAGAAAAACCATTATGAGCTTTAGGTAAAGTGCCATTTCAGGTTATCCGATTTACACCAAAATCTAATGGGATCTTTTCATATTAGAATAGGGTAGAAATACAAGGTTTCAGAAATTTCTGAATGATAGTATTTGAGTTAGAGCGAAGACAAAATCCTTACACATACACATGCACACACACACACACACACACACACACACACACACACACGTGTTAATTTACTAAAATCTCGAAATGTGGTTTTTAGCAAGATCCCTATACCTCCCTTACCAAGGGTAGCGGGATGTAAAAACAAAAATTTTAATAAAATGTGGCCCCCTAGATGTTAAAACATTTAGTACGTCTATCACAATTCGTTTCAAAGTTATTAAGGGTGGATCGTCACCACTGACAAACCTGTCTGTGGCACCACCCTGTATAGCAGTTAATAAATAAATAGGTGAACAGGTTTGCACACTCGGAAATTAATAATTAACCTTGTCAACATATTATTTATTTAGGTACTATAAATTATGCTCATTACAAGAACTAACCAATCATCAATCAATACAATCAACATCGTACCACATTGATTTCATAATAATTTATTAATCAAATATTCTTAATTAAAGGATTTGGCTTCAATAATAATAATGCCAAAAAGCTCTCACATTTATGTTATTATATTGAAATCCATACAATTCACATTTAAATTTTAAACATGACCAACTATGAAATATATTAATTTTGCTCCAAAATCATTGAATATTAGTTCATTCAACAGTTTTGGAAGATTAACATATAATTTCAATTATCCAATATGCCCCGCAATACCAAAATAGATTTATAATTGAACTTGCTGGAAAATACATTAAATTGAAATCGAAAAGTTTGTTTCATTGTTTCTTATGAATAAGCACTCATTATATTACATTTCCCAGTTAATGTTTTTAGGAAATGAAATACGTTTTGTATATTGTACAGTGTGGAGATTGGTTATACGAACACATTATTGTTCATAATTTATGATAAAGGAATATTTTTATTTGAAGTACATACAGGATGTGCAACGAAACACGGAAGATAGAAGTTTAACATATGATTTAAAAATGTACAGAAATTGACTCTCCTGGGGGTCTATTCTAAACTAATAGCCACATGTGCTATCCGGTATCCGCTGTATAAGTTCCACTACTAGCTAATAGATGGATTCAAGTCGGATAGCCACATGTGCTATCCGCTATCCGCTGTATAAGTTCCACTACTAGCCAACAGATGGATTTAAGTCGGATAGCCACATGTGCTATTTGTTACAATTATAAATAATTATTATAATTTAAATAGGTACTTACAATATATAGATATTAATCAAATATTATTGATATAACACACGAAGATAAGTATTTGATCACAAAATTGAAAAGCCGAACTACTTGTCAACTTGACATCTGGCAATATTAATAAGTTCCACTACTAGCCAACAGATGGATTCAAATCAGATAGCGGGATGGGGACCCCCATCTGTTGGCTAATAGTGGAACTTATATAGCGGATAGCGGATAACACATGTGGCTATGAATTAGAATAGAGCCCCTGTACATTTTAGAGCAAAAGTACAAGAATGAAAAGTTGTTTAGAATTAATTTTATTGGATTTGTAGAATCTTTTTCCAAAAAACTTTCGGCATGGAATTTGTAGAAATACTATATTGTGTTATTAGGAGTAAAAGTGACATTTTGTGTGGCGAACATGTAAGTTTGCACGACGAGCGGTACGCGAGTCGGACAACTGTATGCGAGGCACACAATGACACTTTTACTCCGAATGACACATTATATTTTTTCTTCAAACGTACGTATTTAAATAAAATAATTACAACTTGACGTTACAATAATTATAAATATTTTACGTGAAGGACATTTGATGATTTCAATTGCTCTTTGCTATGGATACTTTCGTATTTGTTCACTTTTTGTTATAAACATTCAAGTAAAAATTTTCACGTTTTGACGTTTAAATAAAAACTGCAATTTTATATTCTCCTTATGTTGTTCAATGAATGGAAGTTCGATCATATTGTTGAAGGATATGATATGTCGAGGAATCACTGAAAAACAGTATGAACTTTTCATATCACTTTAATTCTAAATATTCTTACCGTCGTTGCCAATATGTAAGTCTATTTTATAATACAGGAAATTTATTTTAACATCCAACATATGGTGAATCACTTCCATGGTTACTCACTATTGTCACAAAATAACAGCAATGTAATATTTGTCCATTTTAAAATGCAACATACAAAATTTGTAGTTTTGTATTATCAAAACTACTTTGCAATAAATTAGCCTACATACGATTAACAAATAATCAAAACATGAATGTTGTACATCTTAACAAACTTTAGCTTACAAAAATTCATAACTTTCATGTAATAAATGTAAAAAAATACCCCCAATCACACTAAGGCAATATTCTATACAGTGTCCCACACTCTACCTTCAGTGTGGCAGAGATAGCCAATGTTATTCTTATGGAGGTTTTCTATACCATGTTGCCAATTTTTCAATGTAATGTAATATTGAAACATTCATAAATTTTCATTGCTATACCAAAATTAGTTAACACTGTACAATTTAAGTTTTATGAGGGTCTCTTATTTACCCAAGGGCTTATTGTATACACCCAATATTTGTCTAAATAGTTTTATATACAGGGCTATTTGTACCTGTAATAAGTAATATTTCAATACAATATTTTAAAACCGCCAGCATACTAATCTTGATTAAATGCATTAGAAATTAGAATTTTAAAATATTATAAATTCAAATTGGAGATTACAAAGAAAGAAGAAAGACTTATGAAGTATGTAAAATATATGCAGTATTTCTATCAAGCTTAAATTTTAGTAAATTATCAAATAAGAAGATATAAATTAAATAAAAAATATGTTTTATTAAACTGACCAATGTGTTATTCAATTTCATTTTTTTCTTCGCACCTACGCTATTTTACATCTAAATTTTGTACTCATATATGTATTAATTTTATATCTTTTCGTAGAATGGAAATATGTAACATAGGGAATTTATATTGTTGACGACGATTGTAAAATGTCCAATTAAGTACAAAAATGTTTTATATTATTTACTATAAATTGACTAGAGTTTATATGTTAATTCATTTCATTTACCTACGCTTGTTATAATTTTATATCCTACTTACATTTTGTATTTGTATTATTTTACATTTTTTGTAAATTATTAAACTGACCAGTTCATTATTTAATTTAATTTTGTTTCTTTTCACCCACCTGTTTAGATACACTGAAAGTACACCAGTCATAAATGCATTCAATGAAGTACCCAGAATATTTCATCTCTTTTTGGGCATCTAATTTGCTCTTTCTATCTTGCAGATTTACAGCAGGTAAATATGGCAACATGGTACTGCATAAGACCCTATACTGAACATAGAGTGTGGGACAATGTATAATTGGTCGTAATAAGAATTGACACCATTTGTGATGTTTTCTGGAGGTATCTCCTGTGCTGCAATACTATTTATAATGTTGCATTTTAAAATGGACAAATATTACATTATATATAATGTTGCATTTTAAAATAAATTCTCTGTATGTTATTTCGTTAAATATAAACTGTTTATATTTCAATTTGTAGGTTAACTTGGGGTGATATGACAGGTTTCTATTTTACAAGTTCCTTCTTATTCGCTCATTTTTTGTAGTTGCTACGGATATTTATTTATTTCGGTTCTACCTTGTGAATCAAGTCACAAAAGATGCCATTTTTTGGACGTTTGAAGAAAAATAGTATTTATTTGACGGGGAGTATAGTGTACTTTGAGATTTCAAGTTTTTGTTACTAAAATTAACGAAGAGGAATTTTATTCTAAATCCAAACTATTAAAGCACAGTGTTCCACTTTATGTTAGTATAAAACATAATTCTTTCTTAAAGAAAAGTATGGTGAATTTGTTGTGTGAGATGTCGTGTTCCTTTTAGTATTTCGCCTCAATACAATGGTAAAAACACTGAATGTGAAATTGACTAATTTTCCTTCATTTTTGTCGGTCATGCAAACGGGACAATGGACCGTATTAAAAAATTTTAGTAGGGAAATAATATTTTGGTTGGTAATAATAAATCAGATGGCCAGCTCTTATCGGCGACTGGCATGCTAGCACCGGACATGATTTCTAAACGTGCGTGCAGATATCGACTTTTTATGGCCCAAAGAAAATAAAAACTTTCATAAAATACACAAAAATAACTGCCACTAGCTTCACTTTACCAAACCATTGACTTCCACCAAAGGACGATAATATTTTATAAGGAAAATGGGCGATGAATGGGGAACCACAGATATAACAAAAACGAAAGCATAAACTGCCATTTCATAAAAAAAATATTTTATATGCCACACAGCCACACTTATACGACTAAAAAAAAATCTGTTGTGGCCAGCACAAGACCTCTCGCCATTTCCATATTAGGCTATATAAGTATTGTATTGCACTTTGCTTTCGAACCGTCGTTTTATACGAAAATATTACAGAACTTTACCCAAATATTGTTTTTTATTGTATTTAACATGTCTTCTGCACACATATAATTCTAATTATATCTATTTTTCATTGTATGAGGAAGTTTCTAAATGTCACAGATTCTTCCAATTCATTAACAAGATTGGCGGTATTTCTGATGGATATATGCATATTACAAATATTTAATTAAAAAAACAATAAGAAAGATTAAATGTACTTCCCAGAAAAAGCTATCAAAATGTCATTAAAACTGTTGATTTTTGACACTGAAATCTGTCATTTACAAATTATGTTATAAACATTTGAATTTGTCAACTGGTTTCCTTAGTGTAGTTTCGTCTACTCGACTTGTTATATCCCGAAATTTTATATATTATAGCGTCTTTATCTCTAAATTTATAGAAGATATAATAAAAAATTTAAATGTATCAGGTGTAGAATTTTGTTTAATATTTGGAAGAATTTCTTTTAAAAACTACTACTACCGGCTGTTCAATTGTTACCAAAACCTTCTCAGCTCTTCCCAGGAATGTCAGATTGAGGAATTCATAGTTAAACAGGTCTGATGTCTTATAGTTTTTGAGGAATCGTCCGTCCAACATCCAGCCATACACACACACACACACACACACATAATTGTAAAAATGTTAAAATCGGATTGTAGTGACCTTGAAACGTGCTTATTCATTAAAATCTGGATATGTGATTTTAAGCATGATTCAATACCTCTCTTAGCGAGAGGTAAAAAGAAACGCAGTTTTAACTACTTTTTATTATAATTTTGAATATTGTAAATATGAATACAAAATTGATGAAGGTAAGTACAGAAAAAAATTTAATATTTAACACATTGACTGCCACGTCGACCATATACGGGCGACACCCTTTGATCACTGTGCGTCCGTCACCCATATATGTGCGACACGTTGTATTTCAGTTGAAGCTATGTCGGACAAATATGGTGGACACTCTATGCTATTTTACTGTGGTGTTTTAAAGCGTGGTCTCTGGCGAAACTTTTGGTGTATTGGTTTTGGCCCTGCTCAAAAAATAAGAGAAATAACTACAATTTAATTATTTTAGTAATTTATCATCGCTTAAATATTTTCTTTTAGCCATTTTCTACTGCACTTTTCGCAAGACAACTTTACAAATAAAACTGTATCAACTGTCAAAAATTTACAGCTGATAAAAGAGAAACATAACTTAACATATCGTCACACATATATGGCCGACATGGCTCTGCAAGAAACAATACAGGGTGTATCAAGATAATGGAACAGTGCATTTTATTCGTGGATGTGAAAAGATACAGAAAAAAGTGATTAAGATATTTTGTAAGGCATAGAGGGAGACACATTTTAGCATAAAATTTATTATCTTAAATCCAGTGGTACTCAAACTATAGGGCAATATTATATTTTTTTTAAATAGCATTATATATATTTTATTAACTCATTAAATAGAGAATTTTGTTCTGAATGCAACGATATAATAATATCATACCCTTACATTGCGAAAAATTTGATAAAAATTAATTCAAAGTTAATATTTCATTTCTACTGTATCTAAGTATCCTGAGCAAACATTCATTCAATAAAACAAAATAAAATTTATTTTAGTTTTATTACATTCAAGTAAGCTACGATTTTGGCAATAAATTCAACTTTTAAAATAATTTTTTTGTTTTATTGATTGAATGTTTGCTCAGATTACTTAGATACAGTAGAAATGAAATACTAACTTTGAATTAATTTTTATAAATTTTTTTCGCAATGTAAGCGTATGATATTATGTCGTTGAATTCAGAACAAAAGTCTCTATTTAATGAGATAATAAAACATATATAATGCCATTTAAAAATATATAATATTGCCCTATAGTTTGAGTACCACTGGATTTATGATAATAAAGTTTATGCTAAAATGTGTCACCCTGTACCCCTTATAAAATATCCTAATCATTTTTTTCTGTATCTTGTCACATACAGGAATAAACGGCCTTGTTCCATTATCTTGATACACCCTGTATAACACGGTGGGCCACGTCAACCACATATGAGTGACATACAATAAAATTAATATCTACGTTTCTAAGAACAAAAAAAATGACTTATGGGTACTTAACTACTTATTTTGAACTTATTAACAATTTTTCGAAAAAAAATGGCGTGGCCGCGGGGTAATTTTTTTCAAAAAGTATCGTGGCAGTCAATGTGTTAAGACGATCATATAACAGTTCTCTAAATGAAGTAAAATGAGTCCTAATTATTGAGCTATTTATTACAAACTATACATATTATGTAATTGGAATGTAATCCTGTTGGGAGGTTTTTTTTTAAAAAAAAATAGATTTTGTCATAGAATTTTTCATAACTTCTTTCTCCGTTTATTTACATTTTCCTTGATCCTTTAAGGCCATTTCTATGTTTATAAACTTTAGGTAGGATCACAATTAATTAACAAGCGTCCACCAGTTAGTTAAAGTTGGTAAAGAAGTAAGCCCACAATCATCGTCGGGTAAAACCAGTATGCAGAAGTCGACCCCCCTCTCCCAACGTCGTGTTACAATTAATTATTGCAAGATCGCCGCGCGCATTTTGGTGGATGCGGTCCTGTATATGTGTCTACCTGGTTCTTCTGTTCCCAAATGGGGAACAGAGGAGCGATTTCTGTTCCAGTGAAATTCAATAGCGTTCACGTAAACGGAGTCCAGAGAGAGATGAAAGAAACCCCAGATGGAAATCAAATCTACTTCCATGCACAAAGACTTTAAAAAATGTAATTAAACACAGTACAAAGCCATAAGACACCCTCCTCCTAAATTCCAGATGGTTTCTTCCTGGAATTATAGCGAACAACAAATAAACAGTCCGCGAAATAAAACTAACTTTGCTGTTTATATAGTTCTCAACGTTGCTTGCTCAGAAACTTTTCTACAATACACAACACTATTTACAAATAAAATATTATTGATATGTTTCATGCTGAACCTGGATTTCAAGATTTCTTACAAATCCTGAGGTATCTAAGATGTTATTTTTCTCTTCCAGCAACAACATCATTAAAGAATAAATTGCAAAATACAAACTAAAGTTGTTGTTTAATTAAAAGCTGTTATTTTACACAGATTTTGTATTTATTTAATTATCTCATTTGCATAATTTATTATTATTTTCTGGTAAGAATTGTTGTGTACCGGGTGTCTATTTTAAATCTGTTATACACAATAATTTAGATTCCAATGTCTACTATATCATGTTTTTAAACTAATAGGAGAAGTAAATTCAAAAGACAGATTTGCAACAATAAAAAAATTAGTAGTGGTAGCACGCACTTTAGAATTCTATCAAAAAAGGCATTTGTTTTCGTTTCTCGCCGCGAAGCGAAAATTTGGTAGCATGCGTATCTCAAAATATTCGCCTGCAAGCGTTCGACTTGTTAAAGTAACGTCATTATTTTATCACAATTCTATTCAAAGCCAATTTATATATAATTTATTTATTTATTATATACAACTGTCATAATATTTTTGATTTTAATAATATAAAATCCAATAATTTCCGAATCAAAAAGCGAATATAGAATTCTAAAGTGCGTGCTACCAAGATTCGTAAAAGTAAAATCGTATTCGCCTGCTTTCTATGATAGAATTCTAAAGTGCGTGCTGCCACTACTGTTCTGTTTGGCCAGCACAATATCTCTCGGCTATTTCCATTTACAAACAAATAATTGTAATTATATCTACTCCTTCATTCTGTTGTTCTACTCTTCTAAAACGGGATTAGCAGTATTTTTTAAGGATATATATACATTAATATTAATGTTTATATCTACCTACAATTTTAAATATTTAATTAATAATTCAATAAGAAATATTAAACGTACTTCCCAAAAAAAGCTTTCAGTAATGTCAGGAAAACTTTCGATTTTTGACCGTGACATTTATCTGTCAATTACAAACATTTGAATTTGACAACTGATTTCCTTGATGTAGTGTGGACTGTGCAATTTATTGCAACAGATTATTCTACATATTATATTTTCTTCATCTCTAAATCTATAGAAGATATAATAAAAATTTTAAATGTATAAATATAACATCACGGTATATTACCAATTTCTGAGTGTGCCACAATATGCCTTATCGCAGATATCGGTAATATTTGTACCGTGCGGGCGCTTACCAGGCATCACCTCACGGACACTCATTGCTGAAGAGTGCATCACAGGGTTCACTTTTGTACCATTTAAAATACCAAACAATTGGCGTCGGTTGGGATCGAACCCGGTTCCACAGGTTCGCGACCAGACACTCAGGCTTGCGGCCACGGGAATCCACCTTTAAGTGTAATGGAGATATTTACAAATACTCTTTAAAGCGTATATCACAGAAACGCGTACATTATTTAAAAGTCAACAAAGTAACCATAACCAAGATTTATAATGTAGGCCAGTCGATCACGAAACCAACTCCTGCATCTCACAAGCAATAAAACTTGCAGGAAACATTTGAGAAGTCATATTTCCCGGCGGTGTCGCCGTGGAAATAAGCAAATATTGTCACACGTTTAACCAACAATAAAATCCCGCAAAGCGCGATAAATTCCTCAGGCTTCTAAGCGATTAGCTGTACTCGAAGTGTGGCGTGCTCTTCCTTACGGAAACTTATAAAACACGGGGAAATGCGATAGTGTCACTGGTCGACACAATACCTACAAAGAAACCCGCTACCTTAAATAACCAGGACAAAGCTAGCAGCATGCAGGAGCAACGAGAGGAACAAGGAGGGGAACATACCAAGGAGACCCGTGATAAAGGATTGTATTTATGGAAGCTAGAGTGGGTAAATTTTAAATTTAGATAGCGCTTTCTCACAGTGTTGTAAATGCCAACCATGTGGGGAGTTTTTGCTGGCCGTTTGAATATTTTTGAGTGTTTCTAGGGACTTTTATATACTTTGTTATAACATTTTAGTGGATACAAATTCTGGCAAGCAGATTAGACCTTAATTTCAATAAAATGAATGACAAATTCTACAATTCTCGCCACAACACTTAATGGAAATATAGGATCATGCTAAAAATCGAATACCTATTCAGATTTTGATAAATAATAGCTATTTGTGTATTAAGAGCGCAAAATAGGATATTGTCAATTGAAAGGTTGTTGTCTCGAAATCAACAATGTCTATTTCTCGAAACACACACAAGATTTTTTCAATAGTCGCCTCAAAGTGGTCCTCCACAACAAAAAATAATAAAATGTACTCTTTGTACTTACAGTAGGTACTACTCAATAAATAACGATCTTATTTTTTAATTTTAATTTACCGTTACTTTCCATTCTTCTTAAGTTATTGCTTCAATCTCATTTAAGCATTTGTTAATTAATGAAAAGTTTTTACTTTTTGTGATAAACCATGAAAAGTTTTAACTTTTTATGTTTATACCATAAAAAGTTATTACTTTTTGTGATATACCATGAAAAGTTTTTACTTTTTATGTTTATACCATAAAAAGTTTTTACTTTTTGTGATATACCATGAAAATTGTTTACTTTTTATGTTTATACCATAAAAAGTTTTTACTTTTTATGTTTATACCATGAAAAGTTTTTACTTTTTATGTTTATACCATAAAAAGTTTTTACTTTTTGTGATATACCATGAAAAGTTTTAACTTTTTATGTTTATACCATAAAAAGTTTTAACTTTTTATGTTTATACCATAAAAAAATTTACTTTTTGTGATATACCATGACAAGTTTTAACTTTTTATGTTTATACCATAAAAAGTTTTTACTATTTGTGATATACCATGAAAAGTTTTAACTTTTTATGTTTATACCAAAAAAAGTTTTTACTTTTTGTGATATACCATGAAAATTGTATACTTTTTATGTTTATACCATAAAAAGTTTTTACTTTTTGTGATATACCATGAAAAGTTTTAACTTTTTATGTTTATACCATAAAAAGATTTTACTTTTTGTGATATACCATGAAAAGTTTTAACTTTTTATGTTTATACCATAAAAAGTTTTAACTTTTTATGTTTATAACATAAAAAGTTTTTACTTTTTGTGATATACCATGAAAATTGTTTACTTTTTATGTTTATACCATAAAAAGTTTTACTTATTGTGATATACCATAAAAAGTTTTAACTTTTTATGTTTATACCATAAAAAGATTTTACTTTTTGTGATATACCATGAAAAGTTTTAACTTTTTATGTTTATACCATAAAAAGTTTTTACTTTTTGTGATATACCATGAAAAGTTTAAACTTTTTATGTTTATACCATAAAAAGTTTTTACTTTTTGTGATATACCATAAAAAGTTTAAACTTTTTATGTTTATACCTTAAAAAGTTTTTACTTTTTGTGATATACCATGAAAAGTTTAAACTTTTTATGTTTATACCATAAAAAGTTTTTACTTTTTGTGATATACCATGAAAATTGTTTACTTTTTATGTTTATACCATAAAAAGTTTTACTTATTGTGATATACCATAAAAAGTTTTAACTTTTTATGTTTATACCATAAAAAGATTTTACTCTTTGTGATATACCATGAAAAGTTTTAACTTTTTATGTTTATACCATAAAAAGTTTTTACTTTTTGTGATATACCATGAGAAGTTTAAACTTTTTATGTTTATACCATGAAAAGTTTAAACTTTTTATGTTTATAACATAAAAAGTTTTTACTTTTTGTGATATACCATGAAAAGTTTAAACTTTTTATGTTTATACCATAAAAAGTTTTTACTTTTTGTGATATACCATAAAAAGTTTAAACTTTTTATGTTTATACCTTAAAAAGTTTTTACTTTTTGTGATATACCATGAAAAGTTTAAACTTTTTATGTTTATACCATAAAAAGTTTTTACTTTTTGTGATATACCATGAAAAGTTTAAACTTTTTATGTTTATACCATGAAAAGTTTAAACTTTTTATGTTTATACCATAAAAAGTTTATACTTTTTGTGATATACCATGAAAAGTTTAAACTTTTTATGTTTATACCATAAAAAGTTTTTACTTTTTGTGATATACCATGAAAAGTTTAAACTTCTTATGTTTGTACCATAAAAAGTTTTTACTTTTTGTGATATACCATGAAAAGTTTAAACTTTTTATGTTTATACCATAAAAAGGTTTTACTTTTTGTGATATACCATGAAAAGTTTAAACTTTTTATGTTTATACCATAAAAAGTTTTTACTTTTTGTGATATACCATGAAAAGTTTTTACTTTTTATGTTTATACCATAAAAAGTTTTTACTTTTTGTGATATACCATGAAAAGTTTTAACTTTTTATGTTTATACCATAAAAAGTTTAAACTTTTTATGTTTATACCATAAAAAGGTTTTACTTTTTGTGATATACCATGAAAAGTTTAAACTTTTTATGTTTATACCATAAAAAGTTTTTACTTTTTGTGATATACCATGAAAAGTTTAAACTTTTTATGTTTATACCATAAAAAGTTTTTACTTTTTGTGATATACCATGAAAAGTTTAAACTTTTTATGTTTATACCATGAAAAGTTTAAACTTTTTATGTTTATACCATAAAAAGTTTTTACTTTTTGTGATATACCATGAAAAGTTTAAACTTTTTATGTTTATACCATAAAAAGTTTTTACTTTTTGTGATATACCATGAAAAGTTTAAACTTCTTATGTTTGTACCATAAAAAGTTTTTACTTTTTGTGATATACCATGAAAAGTTTAAACTTTTTATGTTTATACCATAAAAAGTTTTTACTTTTTGTGATATACCATAAAAAGTTTAAACTTTTTATGTTTATACCTTAAAAAGTTTTTACTTTTTGTGATATACCATGAAAAGTTTAAACTTTTTATGTTTATACCATAAAAAGTTTATACTTTTTGTGATATGCCATGAAAAGTTTAAACTTTTTATGTTTATACCATAAAAAGTTTTTACTTTTTGTGATATACCATGAAAAGATTTTAGTTTTTATGTTTATACCATAAAAAGTTTTTACTTTTTGTGATATACCATGAAAAGTTTAAACTTTTTATGTTTATACCATAAAAAGTTTTTACTTTTTGTGACATACCATGAAAAGTTTAAACTTTTTATGTTTATACCATAAAAAGTTTTTACTTTTTGTGATATACCATGAAAAGTTTAAACTTTTTATGTTTATACCATGAAAATTTTTTACTTTTTATGTTTATACCATAAAAAGTTTTTACTTTTTGTGATATACCATGAAAAGTTTTTACTTTTTACGTTTATACCATAAAAAGTTTTTACTTTTTGTGATATACCATGAAAAGTTTTAACTTTTTATGTTTATACCATAAAAAGTTTAAACTTTTTATGTTTACACCATAAAAAGTTTTTACTTTTTGTGATATACCATGAAAAGTTTAAACTTTTTATGTTTATACCATAAAAAGTTTTTACTTTTTGTGATATACCATGAAAAGTTTAAACTTTTTATGTTTATACCATAAAAAGTTTTTACTTTTTGTGATATACCATGAAAAGTTTAAACTTTTTATGTTTATACCATGAAAAGTTTAAACTTTTTATGTTTATACCATAAAAAGTTTAAACTTTTTATGTTTATACCATAAAAAGGTTTTACTTTTTGTGATATACCATGAAAAGTTTAAACTTTTTATGTTTATACCATAAAAAGTTTTTACTTTTTGTGATATACCATGAAAAGTTTAAACTTTTTATGTTTATACCATAAAAAGTTTTTACTTTTTGTGATATACCATGAAAAGTTTAAACTTTTTATGTTTATACCATGAAAAGTTTAAACTTTTTATGTTTATACCATAAAAAGTTTTTACTTTTTGTGATATACCATGAAAAGTTTAAACTTTTTATGTTTATACCATAAAAAGTTTTTACTTTTTGTGATATACCATGAAAAGTTTAAACTTCTTATGTTTGTACCATAAAAAGTTTTTACTTTTTGTGATATACCATGAAAAGTTTAAACTTTTTATGTTTATACCATAAAAAGATTTTACTTTTTGTGATATACCATAAAAAGTTTAAACTTTTTATGTTTATACCTTAAAAAGTTTTTACTTTTTGTGATATACCATGAAAAGTTTAAACTTTTTATGTTTATACCATAAAAAGTTTATACTTTTTGTGATATACCATGAAAAGTTTAAACTTTTTATGTTTATACCATAAAAAGTTTTTACTTTTTGTGATATACCATGAAAAGATTTTACTTTTTATGTTTATACCATAAAAAGTTTTTACTTTTTGTGATATACCATGAAAAGTTTAAACTTTTTATGTTTATACCATAAAAAGTTTTTACTTTTTGTGACATACCATGAAAAGTTTAAACTTTTTATGTTTATACCATAAAAAGTTTTTACTTTTTGTGATATACCATGAAAAGTTTAAACTTTTTATGTTTATACCATGAAAATTTTTTACTTTTTATGTTTATACCATAAAAAGTTTTTACTTTTTGTGATATACCATGAAAAGTTTTTACTTTTTACGTTTATACCATAAAAAGTTTTTACTTTTTGTGATATACCATGAAAAGTTTTAACTTTTTATGTTTATACCATAAAAAGTTTAAACTTTTTATGTTTACACCATAAAAAGTTTTTACTTTTTGTGATATACCATGAAAAGTTTAAACTTTTTATGTTTATACCATAAAAAGTTTTTACTTTTTGTGATATACCATGAAAAGTTTAAACTTTTTATGTTTATACCATAAAAAGTTTTTACTTTTTGTGATATACGATGAAAAGTTTAAACTTTTTATGTTTATACCATGAAAATTTTTTACTTTTTATGTTTATACCATAAAAAGTTTTTACTTTTTGTGATATACCATGAAAAGTTTAAACTTTTTATGTTTATACCATAAAAAGTTTTTACTTTTTGTGATATACCATGAAAAGTTTTTACTTTTTATGTTTATACCATAAAAAGTTTTTACTTTTTGTGATATACCATGAAAAGTTTAAACTTTTTATGTTTATACCATAAAAAGTTTTTACTTTTTGTGATATACCATAAAAAGTTTAAACTTTTTATGTTTATACCTTAAAACGTTTTTACTTTTTGTGATATACAATAAAAAGTTTAAACTTTTTATGTTTATACCATAAAAAGTTTTTACTTTTTGTGATATACCATGAAAAGTTTAAACTTTTTATGTTTATACCATGAAAATTTTTTACTTTTTATGTTTATACCATAAAAAGTTTTTACTTTTTGTGATATACCATGAAAAGTTTTTACTTTTTGTGATATACCATAAAAAGTTTTTACTTTTTGTGATATACCATGAAAAGTTTTAACTTTTTATGTTTATACCATAAAAAGTTTAAACTTTTTATGTTTATACCATAAAAAGGTTTTACTTTTTGTGATATACCATGAAAAGTTTAAACTTTTTATGTTTATACCATAAAAAGTTTTTACTTTTTGTGATATACCATGAAAAGTTTAAACTTTTTATGTTTATACCATAAAAAGTTTTTACTTTTTGTGATATACCATGAAAAGTTTAAACTTTTTATGTTTATACCATAAAAAGTTTTTACTTTTTGTGATATACCATGAAAAGTTTAAACTTTTTATGTTTATACCATAAAAAGTTTATACTTGTTGTGATATACCATGAAAAGTTTAAACTTTTTATGTTTATACCATAAAAAGTTTTTACTTTTTGTGATATACCATGAAAAGTTTTTACTTTTTATGTTTATACCATAAAAAGTTTTTACTTTTTGTGATATACCATGAAAAGTTTAAACTTTTTATGTTTATACCATAAAAAGTTTTTACTTTTTGTGATATACCATGAAAAGTTTAAACTTTTTATGTTTATACCATGAAAAGTTTAAACTTTTTATGTTTATACCATAAAAAGTTTTTACTTTTTGTAATATACCATGAAAAGTTTAAACTTTTTATGTTTATACCATAAAAAGTTTTTACTTTTTGTGATATACCATAAAAAGTTTAAACTTTTTATGTTTATACCATAAAAAGTTTTTACTTTTTGTGATATACCAAGAAAAGTTTAAACTTTTTATGTTTAAACCATAAAAAGTTTTTGCTTTTTGTGATATACCATGAAAAGTTTAAACTTTTCATGTTTATACCATAAAAAGTTTTTACTTTTTGTGATATACCATGAAAAGTTTTTACTTTTTATGTTTATACCATAAAAAGTTTTTACTTTTTGTGATATACCATGAAAAGTTTTTACTTTTTATGTTCATACCATAAAAAGTTTTTACTTTTTGTGATATACCATGAAAAGTTTAAACTTTTTATGTTTATACCATAAAAAGTTTTTACTTTTTGTGATATACCATGAAAAGTTTAAACTTTTTATGTTTATACCATAAAAAGTTTTTACTTTTTGTGATATACCATAAAAAGTTTAAACTTTTTATGTTTATACCTTAAAACGTTTTTACTTTTTGTGATATACCATAAAAAGTTTAAACTTTTTATGTTTATACCATAAAAAGTTTTTACTTTTTGTGATATACCATGAAAAGTTTAAACTTTTTATGTTTATACCATAAAAAGTTTTTACTTTTTGTGATATACCATGAAAAGTTTAAACTTTTTATGTTTATACCATGAAAAGTTTAAACTTTTTATGTTTATACCATAAAAAGTTTATACTTTTTGTGATATACTATGAAAAGTTTAAACTTTTTATGTTTATACCATAAAAAGTTTTTACTTTTTGTGATATACCATGAAAAGTTTTTACTTTTTATGTTTATACCATAAAAAGTTTTTACTTTTTGTGATATACCATGAAAAGTTTAAACTTTTTATGTTTATACCATAAAAAGTTTTTACTTTTTGTGATATACCATGAAAAGTTTAAACTTTTTATGTTTATACCATAAAAAGTTTTTACTTTTTGTGATATACCATGAAAAGTTTAAACTTTTTATGTTTATACCATAAAAAGTTTTTACTTTTTGTGATATACCATGAAAAGTTTAAACTTTTTATGTTTATACCATAAAAAGTTTATACTTGTTGTGATATACCATGAAAAGTTTAAACTTTTTATGTTTATACCATAAAAAGTTTTTACTTTTTGTGATATACCATGAAAAGTTTTTACTTTTTATGTTTATACCATAAAAAGTTTTTACTTTTTGTGATATACCATGAAAAGTTTAAACTTTTTATGTTTATACCATAAAAAGTTTTTACTTTTTGTGATATACCATGAAAAGTTTAAACTTTTTATGTTTATACCATAAAAAGTTTTTACTTTTTGTAATATACCATGAAAAGTTTAAACTTTTTATGTTTATACCATAAAAAGTTTTTACTTTTTGTGATATACCATAAAAAGTTTAAACTTTTTATGTTTATACCATAAAAAATTTTTACTTTTTGTGATATACCAAGAAAAGTTTAAACTTTTTATGTTTAAACCATAAAAAGTTTTTGCTTTTAGTGATATACCATGAAAAGTTTAAACTTTTCATGTTTATACCATAAAAAGTTTTTACTTTTTGTGATATACCATGAAAAGTTTTTACTTTTTATGTTTATACCATAAAAAGTTTTTACTTTTTGTGATATACCATGAAAAGTTTTTACTTTTTATGTTCATACCATAAAAAGTTTTTACTTTTTGTGATATACCATGAAAAGTTTAAACTTTTTATGTTTATACCATAAAAAGTTTTTACTTTTTGTGATATACCATGAAAAGTTTAAACTTTTTATGTTTATACCATAAAAAGTTTTTACTTTTTGTGATATACCATAAAAAGTTTAAACTTTTTATGTTTATACCTTAAAACGTTTTTACTTTTTGTGATATACCATAAAAAGTTTAAACTTTTTATGTTTATACCATAAAAAGTTTTTACTTTTTGTGATATACCATGAAAAGTTTAAACTTTTTATGTTTATACCATAAAAAGTTTTTACTTTTTGTGATATACCATGAAAAGTTTAAACTTTTTATGTTTATACCATGAAAAGTTTAAACTTTTTATGTTTATACCATAAAAAGTTTATACTTTTTGTGATATACTATGAAAAGTTTAAACTTTTTATGTTTATACCATAAAAAGTTTTTACTTTTTGTGATATACCATGAAAAGTTTTTACTTTTTATGTTTATACCATAAAAAGTTTTTACTTTTTGTGATATACCATGAAAAGTTTAAACTTTTTATGTTTATACCATAAAAAGTTTTTACTTTTTGTGATATACCATGAAAAGTTTAAACTTTTTATGTTTATACCATAAAAAGTTTTTACTTTTTGTGATATACCATAAAAAGTTTAAACTTTTTATGTTTATACCTTAAAAAGTTTTTACTTTTTGTGATATATCATGAAAAGTTTAAACTTTTTATGTTTATACCATAAAAAGTTTTTACTTTTTGTGATATACCATGAAAAGTTTAAACTTTTTATGTTTATACCATGAAAAGTTTAAACTTTTTATGTTTATAACATAAAAAGTTTTTACTTTTTGTGATATACCATGAAAAGTTTAAACTTTTTATGTTTATACCATAAAAAGTTTTTACTTTTTGTGATATACCATAAAAAGTTTAAACTTTTTATGTTTATACCTTAAAAAGTTTTTACTTTTTGTGATATACCATGAAAAGTTGAAACTTTTTATGTTTATACCATAAAAAGTTTTTACTTTTTGCGATATACCATGAAAAGTTTTAACTTTTTATGTTTATACCATAAAAAGTTTAAACTTTTTATGTTTATACCATAAAAGGGTTTTACTTTTTGTGATATACCATGAAAAGTTTAAACTTTTTATGTTTATACCATAAAAAGTTTTTACTTTTTGTGATATACCATAAAAAGTTTAAACTTTTTATGTTTATACCTTAAAACGTTTTTACTTTTTGTGATATACCATGAAAAGTTTAAACTTTTTATGTTTATACCATAAAAAGTTTTTACTTTTTGTGATATACGATGAAAAGTTTAAACTTTTTATGTTTATACCATGAAAATTTTTTACTTTTTATGTTTATACCATAAAAAGTTTTTACTTTTTGTGATATACCATGAAAAGTTTAAACTTTTTATGTTTATACCATAAAAAGTTTTTACTTTTTGTGATATACCATGAAAAGTTTTTACTTTTTATGTTTATACCATAAAAAGTTTTTACTTTTTGTGATATACCATGAAAAGTTTAAACTTTTTATGTTTATACCATAAAAAGTTTTTACTTTTTGTGATATACCATAAAAAGTTTAAACTTTTTATGTTTATACCTTAAAACGTTTTTACTTTTTGTGATATACCATAAAAAGTTTAAACTTTTTATGTTTATACCATAAAAAGTTTTTACTTTTTGTGATATACCATGAAAAGTTTAAACTTTTTATGTTTATACCATGAAAATTTTTTACTTTTTATGTTTATACCATAAAAAGTTTTTACTTTTTGTGATATACCATGAAAAGTTTAAACTTTTTATGTTTATACCATAAAAAGTTTTTACTTTTTGTGATATACCATGAAAAGTTTAAACTTTTTATGTTTATACCATAAAAAGTTTTTACTTTTTGTGATATACCATGAAAAGTTTAAACTTTTTATGTTTATACCATAAAAAGTTTATACTTGTTGTGATATACCATGAAAAGTTTAAACTTTTTATGTTTATACCATAAAAAGTTTTTACTTTTTGTGATATACCATGAAAAGTTTTTACTTTTTATGTTTATACCATAAAAAGTTTTTACTTTTTGTGATATACCATGAAAAGTTTAAACTTTTTATGTTTATACCATAAAAAGTTTTTACTTTTTGTGATATACCATGAAAAGTTTAAACTTTTTATGTTTATACCATGAAAAGTTTAAACTTTTTATGTTTATACCATAAAAAGTTTTTACTTTTTGTAATATACCATGAAAAGTTTAAACTTTTTATGTTTATACCATAAAAAGTTTTTACTTTTTGTGATATACCATAAAAAGTTTAAACTTTTTATGTTTATACCATAAAAAGTTTTTACTTTTTGTGATATACCAAGAAAAGTTTAAACTTTTTATGTTTAAACCATAAAAAGTTTTTGCTTTTTGTGATATACCATGAAAAGTTTAAACTTTTCATGTTTATACCATAAAAAGTTTTTACTTTTTGTGATATACCATGAAAAGTTTTTACTTTTTATGTTTATACCATAAAAAGTTTTTACTTTTTGTGATATACCATGAAAAGTTTTTACTTTTTATGTTCATACCATAAAAAGTTTTTACTTTTTGTGATATACCATGAAAAGTTTAAACTTTTTATGTTTATACCATAAAAAGTTTTTACTTTTTGTGATATACCATGAAAAGTTTAAACTTTTTATGTTTATACCATAAAAAGTTTTTACTTTTTGTGATATACCATAAAAAGTTTAAACTTTTTATGTTTATACCTTAAAACGTTTTTACTTTTTGTGATATACCATAAAAAGTTTAAACTTTTTATGTTTATACCATAAAAAGTTTTTACTTTTTGTGATATACCATGAAAAGTTTAAACTTTTTATGTTTATACCATAAAAAGTTTTTACTTTTTGTGATATACCATGAAAAGTTTAAACTTTTTATGTTTATACCATGAAAAGTTTAAACTTTTTATGTTTATACCATAAAAAGTTTATACTTTTTGTGATATACTATGAAAAGTTTAAACTTTTTATGTTTATACCATAAAAAGTTTTTACTTTTTGTGATATACCATGAAAAGTTTTTACTTTTTATGTTTATACCATAAAAAGTTTTTACTTTTTGTGATATACCATGAAAAGTTTAAACTTTTTATGTTTATACCATAAAAAGTTTTTACTTTTTGTGATATACCATGAAAAGTTTAAACTTTTTATGTTTATACCATAAAAAGTTTTTACTTTTTGTGATATACCATGAAAAGTTTAAACTTTTTATGTTTATACCATAAAAAGTTTTTACTTTTTGTGATATACCATGAAAAGTTTAAACTTTTTATGTTTATACCATAAAAAGTTTATACTTGTTGTGATATACCATGAAAAGTTTAAACTTTTTATGTTTATACCATAAAAAGTTTTTACTTTTTGTGATATACCATGAAAAGTTTTTACTTTTTATGTTTATACCATAAAAAGTTTTTACTTTTTGTGATATACCATGAAAAGTTTAAACTTTTTATGTTTATACCATAAAAAGTTTTTACTTTTTGTGATATACCATGAAAAGTTTAAACTTTTTATGTTTATACCATAAAAAGTTTTTACTTTTTGTAATATACCATGAAAAGTTTAAACTTTTTATGTTTATACCATAAAAAGTTTTTACTTTTTGTGATATACCATAAAAAGTTTAAACTTTTTATGTTTATACCATAAAAAGTTTTTACTTTTTGTGATATACCAAGAAAAGTTTAAACTTTTTATGTTTAAACCATAAAAAGTTTTTGCTTTTAGTGATATACCATGAAAAGTTTAAACTTTTCATGTTTATACCATAAAAAGTTTTTACTTTTTGTGATATACCATGAAAAGTTTTTACTTTTTATGTTTATACCATAAAAAGTTTTTACTTTTTGTGATATACCATGAAAAGTTTTTACTTTTTATGTTCATACCATAAAAAGTTTTTACTTTTTGTGATATACCATGAAAAGTTTAAACTTTTTATGTTTATACCATAAAAAGTTTTTACTTTTTGTGATATACCATGAAAAGTTTAAACTTTTTATGTTTATACCATAAAAAGTTTTTACTTTTTGTGATATACCATAAAAAGTTTAAACTTTTTATGTTTATACCTTAAAACGTTTTTACTTTTTGTGATATACCATAAAAAGTTTAAACTTTTTATGTTTATACCATAAAAAGTTTTTACTTTTTGTGATATACCATGAAAAGTTTAAACTTTTTATGTTTATACCATAAAAAGTTTTGACTTTTTGTGATATACCATGAAAAGTTTAAACTTTTTATGTTTATACCATGAAAAGTTTAAACTTTTTATGTTTATACCATAAAAAGTTTATACTTTTTGTGATATACTATGAAAAGTTTAAACTTTTTATGTTTATACCATAAAAAGTTTTTACTTTTTGTGATATACCATGAAAAGTTTTTACTTTTTATGTTTATACCATAAAAAGTTTTTACTTTTTGTGATATACCATGAAAAGTTTAAACTTTTTATGTTTATACCATAAAAAGTTTTTACTTTTTGTGATATACCATGAAAAGTTTAAACTTTTTATGTTTATACCATAAAAAGTTTTTACTTTTTGTGATATACCATAAAAAGTTTAAACTTTTTATGTTTATACCTTAAAAAGTTTTTACTTTTTGTGATATATCATGAAAAGTTTAAACTTTTTATGTTTATACCATAAAAAGTTTTTACTTTTTGTGATATACCATGAAAAGTTTAAACTTTTTATGTTTATACCATGAAATTTTTTTACTTTTTATGTTTATACCATAAAAAGTTTTTACTTTTTGTGATATAACATGAAAAGTTTTTACTTTTTATGTTTATACCATAAAAAGTCTTTACTTTTTGTGATATACCATGAAAAGTTTTAACTTTTTATGTTTTATACCATAAAAAGTTTAAACTTTTTATGTTTATACCATAAAAAGGTTTTACTTTTTGTGATATACCATGAAAAGTTTAAACTTTTTATGTTTATACCATGAAAAGTTTAAACTTTTTATGTTTATATCATAAAAAGTTTTTACTTTTTGTGATATACCATGAAAAGTTTAAACTTTTTATGTTTATACCATAAAAAGTTTTTACTTTTTGTGATATACCATAAAAAGTTTAAACTTTTTATGTTTATACCTTAAAAAGTTTTTACTTTTTGTGATATACCATGAAAAGTTTAAACTTTTTATGTTTATACCATAAAAAGTTTTTACTTTTTGCGATATACCATGAAAAGTTTTAACTTTTTATGTTTATACCATAAAAAGTTTAAACTTTTTATGTTTATACCATAAAAGGGTTTTACTTTTTGTGATATACCATGAAAAGTTTAAACTTTTTATGTTTATACCATAAAAAGTTTTTACTTTTTGTGATATACCATAAAAAGTTTAAACTTTTTATGTTTATACCTTAAAACGTTTTTACTTTTTGTGATATACCATGAAAAGTTTAAACTTTTTATGTTTATACCATAAAAAGTTTTTACTTTTTGTGATATACGATGAAAAGTTTAAACTTTTTATGTTTATACCATGAAAATTTTTTACTTTTTATGTTTATACCATAAAAAGTTTTTACTTTTTGTGATATACCATGAAAAGTTTAAACTTTTTATGTTTATACCATAAAAAGTTTTTACTTTTTGTAATATACCATGAAAAGTTTTTACTTTTTATGTTTATACCATAAAAAGTTTTTACTTTTTGTGATATACCATGAAAAGTTTAAACTTTTTATGTTTATACCATAAAAAGTTTTTACTTTTTGTGATATACCATAAAAAGTTTAAACTTTTTATGTTTATACCTTAAAACGTTTTTACTTTTTGTGATATACCATAAAAAGTTTAAACTTTTTATGTTTATACCATAAAAAGTTTTTACTTTTTGTGATATACCATGAAAAGTTTAAACTTTTTATGTTTATACCATGAAAATTTTTTACTTTTTATGTTTATACCATAAAAAGTTTTTACTTTTTGTGATATAACATGAAAAGTTTTTACTTTTTGTGATATACCATAAAAAGTTTTTACTTTTTGTGATATACCATGAAAAGTTTTAACTTTTTATGTTTATACCATAAAAAGTTTAAACTTTTTATGTTTATACCATAAAAAGGTTTTACTTTTTGTGATATACCATGAAAAGTTTAAACTTTTTATGTTTATACCATAAAAAGTTTTTACTTTTTGTGATATACGATGAAAAGTTTAAACTTTTTATGTTTATACCATAAAAAGTTTTTACTTTTTGTGATATACCATGAAAAGTTTAAACTTTTTATGTTTATACCATAAAAAGTTTTTACTTTTTGTGATATATCATGAAAAGTTTAAACTTTTTATGTTTATACCATAAAAAGTTTTTACTTTTTGTGATATACCATGAAAAGTTTAAACTTTTTATGTTTATACCATGAAAAGTTTTTACTTTTTGTGATATACCATAAAAAGTTTTTACTTTTTGTGATATACCATGAAAAGTTTTAACTTTTTATGTTTATACCATAAAAAGTTTAAACTTTTTATGTTTATACCATAAAAAGGTTTTACTTTTTGTGATATACCATGAAAAGTTTAAACTTTTTATGTTTATACCATAAAAAGTTTTTACTTTTTGTGATATACCATGAAAAGTTTAAACTTTTTATGTTTATACCATAAAAAGTTTTTACTTTTTGTGATATACCATGAAAAGTTTAAACTTTTTATGTTTATACCATAAAAAGTTTTTACTTTTTGTGATATACCATCAAAAGTTTAAACTTTTTATGTTTATACCATAAAAAGTTTATACTTGTTGTGATATACCATGAAAAGTTTAAACTTTTTATGTTTTATACCATAAAAAGTTTTTACTTTTTGTGATATACCATGAAAAGTTTAAACTTTTTATGTTTATAACATGAAAAGTTTAAACTTTTTATGTTTATACCATAAAAAGTTTTTACTTATTGTAATATACCATGAAAAGTTTAAACTTTTTATGTTTATACCATAAAAAGTTTTTACTTTTTGTGATATACCATAAAAAGTTTAAACTTTTTATGTTTATACCATAAAAAGTTTTTACTTTTTGTGATATACCAGGAAAAGTTTAAACTTTTTATGTTTAAACCATAAAAAGTTTTTGCTTTTTGTGATATACCATGAAAAGTTTAAACTTTTCATGTTTATACCATAAAAAGTTTTTACTTTTTGTGATATACCATGAAAAGTTTTTACTTTTTATGTTTATACCATAAAAAGTTTTTACTTTTTGTGATATACCATGAAAAGTTTTTACTTTTTATGTTCATACCATAAAAAGTTTTTACTTTTTGTGATATACCATGAAAAGTTTAAACTTTTTATGTTTATACCATAAAAAGTTTTTACTTTTTGTGATATACCATGAAAAGTTTAAACTTTTTATGTTTATACCATAAAAAGTTTTTACTTTTTGTGATATACCATAAAAAGTTTAAACTTTTTATGTTTATACCTTAAAACGTTTTTACTTTTTGTGATATACCATAAAAAGTTTAAACTTTTTATGTTTACACCATAAAAAGTTTTTACTTTTTGTGATATACCATGAAAAGTTTAAACTTTTTATGTTTATACCATAAAAAGTTTTTACTTTTTGTGATATACCATGAAAAGTTTAAACTTTTTATGTTTATACCATGAAAAGTTTAAACTTTTTATGTTTATACCATAAAAAGTTTATACTTTTTGTGATATACTATGAAAAGTTTAAACTTTTTATGTTTATACCATAAAAAGTTTTTACTTTTTGTGATATACCATGAAAAGTTTTTACTTTTTATGTTTATACCATAAAAAGTTTTTACTTTTTGTGATATACCATGAAAAGTTTAAACTTTTTATGTTTATACCATAAAAAGTTTTTACTTTTTGTGATATACCATGAAAAGTTTAAACTTTTTATGTTTATACCATAAAAAGTTTTTACTTTTTGTGATATACCATAAAAAGTTTAAACTTTTTATGTTTATACCTTAAAAAGTTTTTACTTTTTGTGATATACCATGAAAAGTTTAAACTTTTTATGTTTATACCATAAAAAGTTTTTACTTTTTGTGATATACCATGAAAAGTTTAAACTTTTTATGTTTATACCATGAATTTTTTTTACTTTTTATGTTTATACCATAAAAAGTTTTTACTTTTTGTGATATACCATGAAAAGTTTTTACTTTTTATGTTTATACCATAAAAAGTTTTTACTTTTTGTGATATACCATGAAAAGTTTTAACTTTTTATGTTTATACCATAAAAAGTTTAAACTTTTTATGTTTATACCATAAAAAGGTTTTACTTTTTGTGATATACCATGAAAAGTTTAAACTTTTTATGTTTATACCATAAAAAGTTTTTACTTTTTGTGATATACCATGAAAAGTTTAAACTTTTTATGTTTATACCATAAAAAGTTTTTACTTTTTGTGATATACCATGAAAAGTTTAAACTTTTTATGTTTATACCATGAAAAGTTTAAACTTTTTATGTTTATACCATAAAAAGTTTTTACTTTTTGTGATATACCATGAAAAGTTTAAACTTTTTATGTTTATACCATAAAAAGTTTTTACTTTTTGTGATATACCATGAAAAGTTTAAACTTCTTATGTTTGTACCATAAAAAGTTTTTACTTTTTGTGATATACCATGAAAAGTTTAAACTTTTTATGTTTATACCATAAAAAGTTTTTACTTTTTGTGATATACCATAAAAAGTTTAAACTTTTTATGTTTATACCTTAAAAAGTTTTTACTTTTTGTGATATACCATGAAAAGTTTAAACTTTTTATGTTTATACCATAAAAAGTTTATACTTTTTGTGATATACCATGAAAAGTTTAAACTTTTTATGTTTATACCATATAAAGTTTTTACTTTTTGTGATATACCATGAAAAGATTTTACTTTTTATGTTTATACCATAAAAAGTTTTTACTTTTTGTGATATACCATGAAAAGTTTAAACTTTTTATGTTTATACCATAAAAAGTTTTTACTTTTTGTGACATACCATGAAAAGTTTAAACTTTTTATGTTTATACCATAAAAAGTTTTTACTTTTTGTGATATACCATGAAAAGTTTAAACTTTTTATGTTTATACCATGATAATTTTTTACTTTTTATGTTTATACCATAAAAAGTTTTTACTTTTTGTGATATACCATGAAAAGTTTTTACTTTTTACGTTTATACCATAAAAAGTTTTTACTTTTTGTGATATACCATGAAAAGTTTAAACTTTTTATGTTTATACCATGAAAAGTTTAAACTTTTTATGTTTATACCATAAAAAGTTTATACTTTTTGTGATATACCATGAAAAGTTTAAACTTTTTATGTTTATACCATAAAATTTTTTTACTTTTTGTGATATACCATGAAAAGTTTAAACTTTTTATGTTTACACCATAAAAAGTTTTTACTTTTTGTGATATACCATGAAAAGTTTAAACTTTTTATGTTTATACCATAAAAAGTTTTTACTTTTTGTGATATACCATGAAAAGTTTAAACTTTTTATGTTTATACCATAAAAAGTTTTTACTTTTTGTGATATACCATGAAAAGTTTAAACTTTTTATGTTTATACCATAAAAAGTTTTTACTTTTTGTGATATACCATGAAAAGTATAAACTTTTTATGTTTATACCATAAAAAGTTTTTACTTTTTGTGATATTCCTTAAAAAGTTTAAACTTTTTATGTTTATACCTTAAAAAGTTTTTACTTTTTGTGATATACCATGAAAAGTTTAAACTTTTTATGTTTATACCATAAAAAGTTTTTACTTTTTGTGATATTCCATAAAAAGTTTAAACTTTTTATGTTTATACCTTAAAAAGTTTTTACTTTTTGTGATATACCATGAAAAGTTTAAACTTTTTATGTTTATACCATAAAAAGTTTTTACTTTTTGTGATATACCATGAAAAGTTTTAACTTTTTATGTTTTATACCATAAAAAGTTTAAACTTTTTCTGTTTATACCATAAAAAGGTTTTACTTTTTGTGATATACCATGAAAAGTTTAAACTTTTTATGTTTATACCATAAAAAGTTTTTACTTTTTGTGATATACCATGAAAAGTTTAAACTTTTTATGTTTATACCATGAAAATTTTTTACTTTTTATGTTTATACCATAAAAAGTTTTTACTTTTTGTGATATACCATGAAAAGTTTTTACTTTTTACGTTTATACCATAAAAAGTTTTTACTTTTTGTGATATACCATGAAAAGTTTAAACTTTTTATGTTTATACCATGAAAAGTTTAAACTTTTTATGTTTATACCATAAAAAGTTTATACTTTTTGTGATATACCATGAAAAGTTTAAACTTTTTATGTTTATACCATAAAAATTTTTTACTTTTTGTGATATACCATGAAAAGTTTAAACTTTTTATGTTTACACCATAAAAAGTTTTTACTTTTTGTGATATACCATGAAAAGTTTAAACTTTTTATGTTTATACCTTAAAAAGTTTTTACTTTTTGTGATATACCATGAAAAGTTTAAACTTTTTATGTTTATACCATAAAAAGTTTTTACTTTTTGTGATATACCATGAAAAGTTTAAACTTTTTCTGTTTATACCATAAAAAGGTTTTACTTTTTGTGATATACCATGAAAAGTTTAAACTTTTTATGTTTATACCATAAAAAGTTTTTACTTTTTGTGATATACCATGAAAAGTTTAAACTTTTTATGTTTATACCATGAAAAGTTTAAACTTTTTATGTTTATACCATAAAAAGTTTTTACTTTTCGTGATATACCATGAAAAGTTTAAACTTTTTATGTTTATACCATGAAAAGTTTAAACTTTTTATGTTTATACCATAAAAAGTTTATACTTTTTGTGATATACCATGAAAAGTTTAAACTTTTTATGTTTATACCATAAAAAGTTTTTACTTTTTGTGATATACCATGAAAAGTTTTTACTTTTTATGTTTATACCATAAAAAAGTTTTTACTTTTTGTGATATACCATGAAAAGTTTAAACTTTTTATGTTTATACCATAAAAAGTTTTTACTTTTTGTGATATACCATAAAAAGTTTAAACTTTTTATGTTTATACCTTAAAAAGTTTTTACTTTTTGTGATATACCATGAAAAGTTTAAACTTTTTATGTTTATACCATAAAAAGTTTTTACTTTTTGTGATATACCATGAAAAGTTTAAACTTTTTATGTTTATACCATGAAATTTTTTTACTTTTTATGTTTATACCATAAAAAGTTTTTACTTTTTGTGATATACCATGAAAAGTTTTTACTTTTTATGTTTATACCATAAAAAGTTTTTACTTTTTGTGATATACCATGAAAAGTTTTAACTTTTTATGTTTATACCATAAAAAGTTTAAACTTTTTATGTTTATACCATAAAAAGGTTTTACTTTTTGTGATATACCATGAAAAGTTTAAACTTTTTATGTTTATACCATAAAAAGTTTTTACTTTTTGTGATATACCATGAAAAGTTTAAACTTTTTATGTTTATACCATAAAAAGTTTTTACTTTTTGTGATATACCATGAAAAGTTTAAACTTTTTATGTTTATACCATGAAAAGTTTAAACTTTTTATGTTTATACCATAAAAAGTTTTTACTTTTTGTGATATACCATGAAAAGTTTAAACTTTTTATGTTTTATACCATAAAAAGTTTTTACTTTTTGTGATATACCATGAAAAGTTTAAACTTCTTATGTTTGTACCATAAAAAGTTTTTACTTTTTGTGATATACCATGAAAAGTTTAAACTTTTTATGTTTATACCATAAAAAGTTTTTACTTTTTGTGATATACCATAAAAAGTTTAAACTTTTTATGTTTATACCTTAAAAAGTTTTTACTTTTTGTGATATACCATGAAAAGTTTAAACTTTTTATGTTTATACCATAAAAAGTTTATACTTTTTGTGATATACCATGAAAAGTTTAAACTTTTTATGTTTTATACCATAAAAAGTTTTTACTTTTTGTGACATACCATGAAAAGTTTAAACTTTTTATGTTTATACCATAAAAAGTTTTTACTTTTTGTGATATACCATGAAAAGTTTAAACTTTTTATGTTTTATACCATGAAATTTTTTTACTTTTTATGTTTATACCATAAAAAGTTTTTACTTTTTGTGATATACCATGAAAAGTTTTTACTTTTTACGTTTATAAACCATAAAAAGTTTTTACTTTTTGTGATATACCATGAAAAGTTTAAACTTTTTATGTTTTATACCATGAAAAGTTTAAACTTTTTATGTTTATACCATAAAAAGTTTATACTTTTTGTGATATACCATGAAAAGTTTAAACTTTTTATGTTTTATACCATAAAAATTTTTTACTTTTTGTGATATACCATGAAAAGTTTAAACTTTTTATGTTTACACCATAAAAAGTTTTTACTTTTTGTGATATACCATGAAAAGTTTAAACTTTTTATGTTTATACCATAAAAAGTTTTTACTTTTTGTGATATACCATGAAAAGTTTAAACTTTTTATGTTTATACCATAAAAAGTTTTTTACTTTTTGTGATATACCATGAAAAGTTTAAACTTTTTATGTTATATACCATAAAAAGTTTTTAGTTTTTGTGATATACCATGAAAAGTTTAAACTTTTTATGTTTATACCATAAAAAGTTTTTACTTTTTGTGATATTCCTTAAAAAGTTTAAACTTTTTATGTTTATACCTTAAAAAGTTTTTACTTTTTGTGATATACCATGAAAAGTTTAAACTTTTTATGTTTATACCATAAAAAGTTTTTACTTTTTGTGATATTCCATAAAAAGTTTAAACTTTTTATGTTTATACCTTAAAAAGTTTTTACTTTTTGTGATATACCATGAAAAGTTTAAACTTTTTATGTTTATACCATAAAAAGTTTTTACTTTTTGTGATATACCATGAAAAGTTTAAACTTTTTATGTTTATACCTTAAAAAGTTTTTACTTTTTGTGATATACCATGAAAAGTTTAAACTTTTTATGTTTATACCATAAAAAGTTTTTACTTTTTGTGATATACCATGAAAAGTTTTAACTTTTTATGTTTATACCATAAAAAGTTTAAACTTTTTCTGTTTATACCATAAAAAGGTTTTACTTTTTGTGATATACCATGAAAAGTTTAAACTTTTTATGTTTATACCATAAAAAGTTTTTACTTTTTGTGATATACCATGAAAAGTTTAAACTTTTTATGTTTATACTACCATGAAAAGTTTAAACTTTTTATGTTTATATACCATAAAAAGTTTTTACTTTTCGTGATATACCATGAAAAGTTTAAACTTTTTATGTTTATACCATGAAAAGTTTAAACTTTTTATGTTTATATACCATAAAAAGTTTATACTTTTTGTGATATACCATGAAAAGTTTAAACTTTTTATGTTTATACCATAAAAAGTTTTTACTTTTTGTGATATATACCATGAAAAGTTTTTACTTTTTATGTTTATACCATAAAAAAGTTTTTACTTTTTGTGATATACCATGAAAAGTTTAAACTTTTTATGTTTATTACCATAAAAAGTTTTTACTTTTTGTGATATAACCATGAAAAGTTTAAACTTTTTATGTTTTATACCATAAAAAGTTTTTTACTTTTTGCGATATACCATGAAAAGTTTTAAACTTTTTTATGTTTATTACCATAAAAAGTTTTAAACTTTTTATGTTTATAACATAAAAAGTTTTTACATTTTGTGATATACCATGAAAAGTTTAAACTTTTTATGTTATACCATAAAAAAGTTTTTACTTTTTGTGATATACCATGAAAAGTTTTTACTTTTTTACGTTTTATACCATAAAAAGTTTTTACTTTTTGTGATATACCATGAAAAGGTTTTAACTTTTTATGTTTTATTCCCATAAAAAGTTTTAAACTTTTTATGTTTACACCATAAAAAGTTTTTACTTTTTTGTGATATACCATGAAATGTTTAAACTTTTTATGTTTATATACCATAAAAAGTTTTTACTTTATGTGATATACCATGAAAAGTTTTAACTTTTTATGTTTATCTCCATAAAAAGTTTAAACTTTTTATGTTTACACCATAAAAAGTTTTTACTTTTTGTGATATACCATGAAAAGTTTAAACTTTATATGTTTATACCATAAAAAGTTTTTACTTTTTGTGATATACCATGAAAAGTTTAAACTTTTTATGTTTATACCATAAAAAGTTTTTACTTTTTGTGATATACCATGAAAAGTTTAAACTTCTTATGTTTGTACCATAAAAAGTTTTTACTTTTTGTGATATACCATGAAAAGTTTAAACTTTTTATGTTTATATACCATAAAAAGTTTTTACTTTTTGTGATATACCATGAAAAGTTTAAACTTTTTATGTTTATACCATAAAAAGTTTTTACTTTTTGTGATATACCATGAAAAGTTTAAACTTTTTAAGTTTATACCATAAAAAGTTTTTACTTTTTGTGATATACCATGAAAAGTTTTTACTTTTTACGTTTATACCATAAAAAGTTTTTACTTTTTGTGATATACCATGAAAAGTTTTAACTTTTTATGTTTATTCCATAAAAAGTTTAAACTTTTTATGTTTACACCATAAAAAGTTTTTACTTTTTGTGATATACCATGAAATGTTTAAACTTTTTATGTTTATACCATAAAAAGTTTTTACTTTATGTGATATACCATGAAAAGTTTTAACTTTTTATGTTTATTCCATAAAAAGTTTAAACTTTTTATGTTTACACCATAAAAAGTTTTTACTTTTTGTGATATACCATGAAAAGTTTAAACTTTATATGTTTATACCATAAAAAGTTTTTACTTTTTGTGATATACCATGAAAAGTTTTTACTTTTTATGTTTATACCATAAAAAGTTTTTACTTTTTGTGATATACCATGAAAAGTTTTTACTTTTTATGTTTATACCATAAAGAGTTTTTACTTTTTGTGATATACCATGAAAAGTTTTAACTTTTTATGTTTATACCATAAAAAGTTTTTACTTTTTGTGATATACCATGAAAAGTTTAAACTTTTTATGTTTATACCATAAAAAGTGTTTACTTTTTGTGATATACCATGAAAAGTTATAACTTTTTATGTTTATACCATGAAAAGTTTTAACTTTTTATGTTTATACCATAAAAAGTTTAAACTTTTTATGTTTATACCATAAAAAGTTTTTACTTTTTGTGATATACCATGAAAAGTTTAAACTTTTTATGTTTATACTATAAAAGTGTTTACTTTTTGTGATATACCATGAAAAGTTAAAACTTTTTATGTTTATACCATGAAAAGTTTAAACTTTTTATGTTTATACCATAAAAAGTTTTTACTTTTTGTGATATACCATGAAAACTTTAAACTTTTTATGTTTATACCATAAAAAGTTTTTACTTTTTGTGATATACCATAAAAAGTTTAAACTTTTTATGTTTATACCATAAAAAGTTTTTACTTTTTGTGATATACCAGGAAAAGTTTAAACTATTTATGTTTATACCATAAAAAGTTTTTGCTTTTTGTGATATACCATGAAAAGACTTAACTTTTTATGTCTATACCATAAAAAGTTTTTACTTTTTGTGGTATACCATGAAAATTGTTTACTTTTTGTTTATACATAAAAAGTTTTTACTGTTTGTGATATACCATGAAAAGTTTTAACTTTTTATGTTTATACCATAAAAAGTTTTTACTTTTTGTGATATACCATGAAAAGTTTAAACTTTTTATGTTTATACCATAAAAAGTTTTTACTTTTTGTGATATACCATGAAAAGTTTAAACTTTTTATGTTTATACCATAAAAAGTTTTTACTTTTTGTGATATACCATAAAAAGTTTAAACTTTTTATGTTTATACCATAAAAAGTTTTTACTTTTTGTGATATACCATGAAAAGTTTAAACTTTTTATGTTTATACCATAAAAAGTTTTTACTTTTTGTGATATACCATGAAAAGTTTAAACTTTTTATGTTTATACCATAAAAAGTTTTTACTTTTTGTGATATACCATAAAAAGTTTAAACTTTTTATGTTTATACCATAAAAAGTTTTTACTTTTTGTGATATACCATGAAAATTGTTTACTTTTTATGTTTATACCATAAAAAGTTTTTACTATTTGTGATATACCATGAAAAGTTTTTACTTTTTATGTTTATACCATAAAAAGTTTTTACTTTTTGTGATATACTATGAAAAGTTTTTACTTTTTATGTTTATAACATGAAAAGCTTTTACTTCTTGTGATATACTATGAAAAGTTTTTTTCTTTCTACCTTTTATATGTACATAAGTATTGTAGGAATTTTTCATTGTATTTAATCAGGATCAATGAAAAAAAATAATCATATTTCAACCCTTGGTATCTTAGTTACAATAATTGAATTGTAAACAAATCTCTTTACAAGAAATATTATATTATAAGTAAAGTTTTGTTATGCCCGGACCTGAAGTATCTCGAAACTAATAAATCTTTTTTTAGAAAAAAAAAAACTTGATTGTCCTTTTAACAAATTTTTCGTACGATTTCCATCGTTCATTCCGAACTCCGATTAAGATTAATCAAACCTCTTTTGTTCTGTTTAAAATCCTATAGACGTTTACTGCCTTACAAATGCTTGTACCAAATAGAAATTAAAAGCAATTCATTGCACATAATGTCGTAGTGTTCTCGTGTTAATTATGACCCCGTCACAGACCTGCGACTCGGAAACAACATTTCATTTATTCTCGAATGGATGAGTTAGTAGAATGATTCGTTGTTTGGAGAATGCGACTGATATTTAATAACTTAAAGAAATGATTGTAATTCTGCAGAATGACTAATAACTTCCAGACTTTTATTTAAAATTCTTTTCTGAAACTTCAAAGGAAAGATTATTTTAATGAGATTAGTATTCAATAAGGGGGAAATATTTTAAGGCGATAAAGAGGAAGCGAAAATAAAAATAAAAACAAACTTGTAATTAGAGAAAAAGCTTTTTCTTAGGAAATTTTATGAATACTGGACAGTAATGCCTCAGTTTTTAATTTAATGTACTTGTTTACGGTGATACTATGTCCTAGAATTAATTATTCTGTAATTAAGTTGTACAATAGTGCTATTAACAGTCCTGGAAATTATATTGTTTGAACTATGACAAACAACAGTTTGGTACTAAAAATTGATATGTGTGCAGTGTACTCTTTTTACCGCATAGTAAAAATCACATATCGAGATTTCAGTGAATAAGTACATTTTATAGTCACTAGAACCCGATTTTAAAATTTTTAAAATGATGTCTGTCTGGCTGTTTGTGTGTTTGTATTTATGTATGTGTGTGTGTATGTCTGAATGTTGGAGGGACGGTTTCTCAAATTTTATAACATTAAAGACCAATTTAACCAAGTATTCCTTAATCTGACATTGTAAATGTTTTAGTAACAATTGGACAACCGAATGTAATATATTCTTTAAAAAATCTTCTAAATATTATTTATTGAAAATTAAGAATATAAAATTTTCTATCCGATACATTTTAACTATATCTTCTACAGATTTAGAGATAGAGAATCATAAATATATAAAGTAATCCTTTGTAATGAATTTCACAGCTCATGGTAACCAGTTGAAAAATCTGTTGTGGCCAGCGCAAGACCTCTCGCCATTTTGATATTAGGCTATATAAGTATTGTATCCCCGACCGACGCCAAATATTTCGAATTGTAAATGGCACAAAAGTGACCCCTGTGGTGCACTCTCCACGCCAGCAATGAGTGCTCGTGAAGGGACGCCTGGTAAGCGCCCGCACGGTACAAATATGTCATCATTATTACCGATATCTGCGATAAAGCAGATTGGCACACCCAGAAATGGGTAATATGCCGTGATGATATATATATTTTTATTTATTGCACCGAACCGTCGTTTTATAACAAAATATTACAGAACTTTACCCAAATATTGTTTTTTATTGTATTTAACATGTCTTCTGCACACATATAATTCTAATTATATCTATTTTTCATTGTATGAGGAAGTTTCTAAATGTCAGAGATTCTTCCAATTCATTAACCAGATTGGCGGTATTTCTGATGGATATATGTATTTTACCACAATTTGACCTATAATTTCAAATATTTAATTAATAACACAATAAGAAAGATTAAATATACTTCCCAGAAAAAGCTATCAGAATGTCACTAAAACTTTTGATTTTTGATACTGACATGTGTCATTTACAAACTACATATAAACATTGGAATTAGTCAACTGGTTTCCTTAGTGCCTTAGCCTCTGCGATTAGATTACTCTATAAATTTATAGTGTCTTTATCTCTAAATCTATACAAGATATAATAAAAATTTTAAGTGTATCAGATGGAGAATTTTATGTTCTTCAATATTTAATAAAAAAAAAAACTCCCAAAAAATCGTATTTAGAAGAATTTTTCTAAGAAACTACTACTTCCGGTTGTTCAATTGCTACCAAAACCTTTTCAGCTCTTCCCAGGAATGTCAGATTGAGATAACTGCAGTTAAATATTTTTTAAGTCTCATAGTTTTTGAGGAATCGTGTCTACAACATCCAGACATACACACATACACTCATACACACATCCACACACACACACACACACACACACACACACACACAGAGAGAGAGAGAGATCATTTTAAAAATGTTATAACCGGATTCTAGGGACCTTAAATCGTGCTTATTCAATAAAATCTGGATATGCGAATTTTAGCATGAATCCAATACCTCTCTTAGCGAAAGGTAAAAATGAAAATGTTTGTAATTGATAGAAAAATGTTAGTACCAAATACATTACTGAAAGCTTTTTCTGGCAAGTACATTTAATATTTCCTATTTTATTATTAATTAAATATTTAAAATTATAGATCCATATACACCCCTCAGAAATACCGCCAATCTCGACAACAAATTTGAAGAATCACAAACATTTAGAAGAGTAATAACATCAACATAACCCTGAAGATGGATAGCAGAATCCGAAACGTCAGTATTGTTGATATTTTTTCTTTAAATAAACAATCAAACAACTAACTCCTTTGTCAAACAATTTCACTTCCTTCTATTCATAAAATCAGTCGATGAAACTTCTTAATTATTATGCTTATATCATTCTTCAAGCAAAATGACTTGAGAAAACATCTAATAAGTATGAGACTCAAAAATGAATTTGAAGTATGTAATATTATGCAGCTTACGTTATTACAGAGACTTGAGCGCATAGTTAGTTGACTTATTCTTGTAAACGGCTTAACAAGTGTCGAATAGTTTGGTGTGGAGAGTTTACTGTTCGTGTTCATATTTGGTATACAGACAACCTATATTCTACTTGCCCAGTCTCCAATATAGGTCAGTATTGTTCGATTTGTAGTTAGAATCGAATTACGACAAATGAAACTGAACTGCTCATATGTTGCGGAAAGATAATGCAATTATTTGAAAATTAAACTAGAATAAGATACATACGAGGTTTACAAATAAAATAACGGGGTTTTTTCGACTTCACTATAAATTTGGCAACATTGCAGGGTGTGTCATATTAATTTGTGACCTTCATTCCATCCACAAGATAATTAGGTAAACCGTTCGGCAGCATGAACTTCTATGCAAAATCCGCTACAGAAAAGTACGATTTGTTGAAGAATGTTTATCGTGATCAGTATTTATCTAGTACTCAAACTTTCGAACAGACTGTAAGGTTTAAAGAGAAAAAAATCTGTTGTGGCCAGCACAAAACCTTCCGTCAATTCGATATATTTTGTACATATCCCATATCAAAAGTTCCTTGAAAAAGATTATGTATATCCTGTAAAATTGTAACACGAACACACTATTTTTTACAAATTCCATATACCGAAAGTTCCTTTCCCTTTTTTATTAGTGGTCGCTGTTTCTTACTCTTCTCTTTTACACATTCCTGTCCAACGCATCTTCACACAATTCTTCCTCTTTCAAATCTTCTGCTACACAGTCCTTCCATCTTCTCTTTGGCGTTTCTCGTACTTCCGGCATTGAAAATTCCAATCTTGAGGAGAGGCTGCAACTGCATGTCACTTGCGAGGGACACTCTATCACATTCACATATAACTTTCTGAGCCTATACTTTCAACTTTGGTTTCGCATTTGACACTGATATCTGTCAATTAATTACCGTCAAAAGGAAGGTATTGTTTTTGGTCAAAAAATTCGGTGGTGAGTTTTTAATGTATAAGCACGTTTTAGGGTCCCTACAATACGAATGTACTATTTTTAAGATGATGTCTGTATGTGTGTATGTGTGTCCGTGTGTGTGTCTGTGTGTGTGTCTGTGTGTGTATCTGTGTGTGTGTTTGTGTGTGTGTCTGTGTGTCCGTGTGTGTGTGTGTGTGTGACAAATTTTTCTCCGACGATAACTCCAAAACTACAATTCTAAAAATTATGATTCTTTCATATTCCTCTTCTTTACAACCATATGAAGAGCAGATTAGATTTTGGTTATAATTGGTCAACCGGAAGTACCCTTATTTGAAGTTTTTAACAGTTTTTCTTAAAAAAATGCAGTTAAATATTATTTTTTGACATTTTCTTATTATATTTATTAAAGAAAATACTCTTCTCTATATGGTTTGATCATTCATTTTCATATTCAATAGATGTAGAGTTAAAGCATTACAAAGCAATTAATTTTCAAAAATTAGTCAGCTTTGTTATTTATCATGGAAACAGCTGACATAATTATTCAAAAAAATTTAATTGACAGATGTCAGTTGCAAGTGCAAAACCAAATATGGAAAAAAGTATAGGATCTAAAATTGGTATGTCATAGTGTTGCTCGCAAGTGACACGCAGAGAAAGGCCAAAGAGAAGATGGAAGGACATTACTTAGTGTAGTTTATGTTATAATTTTATTGGATTTATAGAACCTTTTCAAATGAACTTTTGGTATGGAATTTGTAAAAAATAGTATGTGTTCGTGTTCGATTTTACATGATAGTATATAGAATCTGTTCCAAGGACCTTTTGGTATGGGATTTGTACAAAATACATGGAATTGACGGAAGGTCTTGTGCTGGCCACAACAGATTTTTTTTATATATCTGCTGTTTCCATAATTTTGGCAAAGCTGACTAATTCTTGAAAGTTAATCTCTCTTAATGTCTCTATAACTCTATAACTGTTGAATATGAAGGAAAATGTATAATCAAACCGTATAGAGAATAAGATATTCTTTCATAATGATAATCACAAACTGTCGAAAAATGATAATTAACTGCGTTTTTTCAAGAAAAACTGTTAAAAACTTCATATAAGAGTACTTTCGGTGGATCAATTATAACCAAAATCTAATCAGCTCTTCATATGGATGTAAAGAAGAGGAATAAGAAAGAATTATAATTTTTAGAATTGTAGTATTGGAGTCATCGTCGGAGAAATTTTTGTCACACACAGACACAGACGCACACATACATACATCGTAAAACTAGTAAAATCGTATTCTAGGAAACCTAAAACGTGCTTATTCATTAAATCTCACAACCGAATTTTTTGACCAGACAATAGCCCGTATTTATAAAAATGAAGCAATTGCTTTGAAGTGTAAGGTAGGAGTAAAAGGTAGCACTAGGAAGTATAAGGTAGAAGTAAAAGGTTTGTCTTTAATTTTTAATAGATTTCATTTAAATGGCATTCATCAAACTGAACTAAGATTTGAACATAAGCATGATCTGCCACCTCAAGATCTGAGTAAGGAATGCCAAGACCGCACCACGAATCCATTTAAGACGTCACCTCTCGTCCACAGAATATTATCACCTGCTGACAATGCAACACCCAACAAGTGTGTAATAATTAACCGCTCTTCGGTTACACATTCGTGATGAGCTCCCAGCGGAATAAATCGTGATGTCGATAGCCGAGGAGCAGAATGGAACCGCAGAATTTAGCGGCGTCCCTCGTCATTTCAATAATGTAACCGAGCCAGCATCAGCTCTGGCCGTGGAAATCCCTGATGCTGTCCGCTGATTCTGACCGCTCTCATTCACCTTGTCATTAATTTAACCGCGTGAATTGTCCACCAACAACCAAGACAGATGGAATTTACTACGGAGACAACAACGGAGGGCTGGGCAAAAAGGGAGCTTCGAATCCCAAATCTTATAATCTGATGAATAAGCAAATGGTTTTGAAATATGTACCAGGGTCACGTTAGAATTATTGAGAAGAAGATATACGGGTCATATTTTTTAGAATAGGCTATTCCACGACATTTTTTAAATTTTTACCTTCGGTCTCCTTTAGGTAAGGAAAGTATTGTCTTAGGTCAAAAAATTCAGTGGTGAATTTTTAATTAATAAGAAAATTTTAGGGTCCCTAGAATACGATTGTACTAATTTTACAATTGTTTGTATATACGTGTGTAACAAATGTTTGTCCGACGATAACTTCAATACTGCAATTCTAAAATTTATGATTCTTTTGTATTCCTCTTTTTTACATCCACATGAAGACATAATTAGATTTTGGTTATAATTGGTTAAGCGGAAGTTCCATTATTTGAAGTTTTTAACAGGTTTTCTTGAAAAACGCAGACATATAATTTTTTGACATTTTATATGATTAGCAATATGAAAGAATATCTTATTGTCTATACGATTTGATTATACAGTTTCCTTCATATTCAGAAAAAAGAATTAAAGAATTATAAAGAGATCAACTTTCATAAATGAGCCAGCTTTGCTATAATCATGGAAACAGCTTATATATTCAAATAATTATAATTGACATGTCATTGTCAAGTGCAATTTACATAGTGTATGTTTGAGTTATATTTTTATTCGATTTGTAGAAAATGGAGTCCCGTGGCAGCTTGCCTGAGTATCTGGTAGAAAATCTGGGGAACCGGGTTCGATCCCGACCGAAGCCAAATATTTCAAATTTTAAATGGCACAAAAGTCATCCCTGTGGTGTACTGTCCACGATAGCAATGAGTGCCCGTGAGGTGTACAACACAGATTGGCACACTCAGAAATGAATATGCCACAATAACATTTATTTTAAAAATCGTTTGCAAGGAACTTTCGGTATGGAATTTATAGAAAATAGTAATATATGTTCGTGTCACAATTTTACTCTATACTATATATTATCTTTTCCATGGAACTTTTGGTATGGGATATGTACAAAATACATAGAATTGACGGAAGGTCTTTTGCTGGCCACAATAGATTTTATTCAATTTTGACGTTTTAAACTGTCATTATTAACTCCATAGCAACAACTTTAAGTAACACTTATTTCACATGTGAATTAAAAAAATTTAAATCACTCTCACAAAATTTTAACTCACTCTGCAACAAATAATGCATTTAAAATAACATCAAGTACGAAAATAACACTCACCATAATATTTATTAGACATTTTCAGCCATTTTCATTATTTTTCACGGCACAAATGACAGACAATAAAGCATTTTAAATACATGACGTCTATCAGCGACGATTTTCATGCTCGGCCTACTCACTGATAAGTTTTTTACCTTCCGTCACCTTTAGGTAAGGAAGGTATTGTCTTTGGTCAAAAAATTCGGTGGTGAGTTTTTAATGAATAAGCACGTTTTAGGGTCCCTACAATACGAATTTACTATTTTTAAGATGATGTCTGTATGTGTGTGTGTGTGTGTGTGTGTGTCCGTGTGTGTGTGTGTGTGTCCGTGTGTGTGTATGTATGTCCGTGTGTGACAATTTTTTCTCCGACGATAACTCCAATACTACAATTCTAAAAATTATAATTCTTTCGTATTCCTCTTCTGCACATCCATATGAAGAGTTGATTAGATTTTGGTTATAATTGATCCACCGGAAGTACCCTTATTTGAAGTTTTTAACAGTTTTTCTTAAAAAAAAGCAGTTAAATATTGTTTTTTGACATTTTGTTATTATACATATTAAAGAAAATATTCTTCTGTATACAGTTTGATTATACATTTTCCTTCATATTCAATAGATGTGGATTTAAAGCATTATAAAGAAATTAATTTTCAAAAATTAGTCAGCTTTGTTATTTATCATGGAAACAGCTGATGCTGATATATTAAAAAAATTCTAATTGACAGATGTCAGTTGCAAGTGCAAAACCAAATATGGAAAGTGTAGGGTGTAGGATCACAAAATTGGTATGTCATAGTGCTCCTCGCAAGTGACACGCAGAGAAAGGCCAAAGAGAAGATGGAAGGACTGTATCGCAGAAGACTGAAAAAAATGCCTGTGTGAAGAAGATGTGTTGGACAGGGATGAGTGGAAGAAAAGAGGAAACAGCTACTTCTAATAATGTAGGGGAAGCTGAAGATTAAGAAGAAGTGTCAAGTGCATTTTACTTAGTGTATGTTTATGTTATAATTTTATTCGATTTATAGAATAGAAATAGTATGTGTTCGTGTATCGTGTTTGATTTTATATAGAATCTGTTCTAAGGACCTTTTGGTATGAGATTTGTACAAAATACATCGAATTGACGGAAGGTTTTGTGCTGGCCACAACAGATTTTTATTTTGTCAAAATTAAATATTATAATGGTTTTTATTATTATTTCGTCAAAATTGAATAAAATATTGTACAAACCACGTGAGCTAAGAATGTTTATTCACTCGATGAAATTAACTCACTCGCCATTACGGGCTCGTGAGCTAAACTTTCTTCTCATGAATAAACATTACCTTAGCTCACTTGGTGTGTAAATATCTATTAATATTATGAAAGCTTTAGTGTTTTTTTAAGCAACATTTATCTAAAATGTTATATTTTGAAATAGTTTTAAAATAAATGACCCATTCCTTCATGTTTACCTTCCGTCACCTTTAGGTAAGGAAGGTATTGTCTTTGGTCAAAAAATTCGTTGGTGAGTTTCTAATGAATAAGCACGTTTTAGGGTCCCTACAATACGAATTTACTATTTTTAAGATGATGTCTGTATGTGTGTGTGTGTGTGTGTGTCCGTGTGTGACAAATTTTTCTCCGACGATAACTCCAATACTACAATTCTAAAAATTATAATTCTTTCGTATTCCTCTGATTGATTAGATTTTGGTTATAATTACTCCACCGGAAGTACCCATATTTGAAGATTTTAACAGTTTTTCCTAAAAAAACGCAGTTAAATATTCTAATTGACAGATGTCAGTTGGAAGTGCAAATCCAAATATGGAGCGTATAGGATCTAAAATTGATATGGCATAGTGTTCCTCGCAAGTGACACGCAGAGAAAGGCCAAAGAGAAGACGGAAGGACTGTATCGCAAAAGACTTCAGAAAGAAAGGACTGTGTGATGCGTTGGACAAGAATGAGTGGAAGAGAAGAGGAAACAGCGACCCCTAATAAAATAAGGGAAAGAAGAAATGAAGGAAGTGTCTAGTGCGTTTTACTTAGTGTATATTTATGTTATAATTTTATTGGATTTATAGAACCTTTTCGAATCAACTTTTGGTATAGAATTTGTAAAAAATAGTATGTGTTCATGTTCGATTTTACATAATATTATATAGAATCTGTTCCAAGGACTTTTTGGTATTCGATTTGAAGAAAATACATCGAATTGACGGAAGGTCTTGTGCTGGCCACAACAGATTTTTTACTATAGTGACCGACTCCATTTAGTAACCAAATTAAGTCGGTCAACCGTAATATGCATTTACAAATAAATACAAACATACATATTCACACATCCCAACTAAATTATATTTATAAAAATCACCCCAAAAATCCGCGTTTATAAACCCCCCTTCTCGCATATCTTTTCCATCTTTGTATGCACACACTCGCCGGAACATTGTGACAGCGTCGCCAAGCATTCTACTCTGTGCACAGCGTCTCGACGCTGCGGCGTCCCTCGTGACATCCATCCCGGAGCCTCCGGACCCGGACTCTGGCTCCGAGCGCGTCCTGCCCGGAAATGTTAACGGCTGGAGGATAAACGTGCAGAAAATGCATATCCGGCTTACTACCTGAATACATACAGTGGCGCACAAAGCAAATTCATAAGGGGAATCGGAATAGGGGTTAATTTGTATTTCGCGGGTCTAGAATAATAAGGCTGTAAATGTAATTTTTTGTAAAATGAGATTCTTGTATGACAAGGTTCTATCAACCATACTCTATCTCATTCTAATATCAATTTTTAGATATTGTTGTCCATTTTCGAGATAGAACAAAAACAAAGTTCTATCTACTAAAAATTGAATCAAACGTGTAGGGGCGAAGTTCTATCTGCAAAATAGTACAGATAGAAATACTTTAAAACAAGTGTTTCCTGCGCTAAATAGAGGTTCAGAAATTAGCGTCGAGAAGCGAAATGCTTTAAAAACAATGTAAATGACTGGGCATTAGCAAATATACTATAACAAAATCTGTTGTGGCCAGCACAAGACCTCTCGCCATTTCCATATTACGCTATATAAATATTGTATTGCACTTCGCTATCGAACTGTCGTTTTATAACAAAAAAATTACAGAACTTTACCCAAATATTGTTTTTCTTGTATTTAACATGTCTTCTGCACACATACAATTCTAATTATATCTATTTTCATTGTATGAGGAAATTCCTAAATGTCAGAGATTCTTCCAATTCATTAACTAGATCGGAGATATTTCTGATGGATATACCTATGCATTTTATCTATAATTTCAAATATTTAATTAATAAAACAATAAGAAAGATTAAATGTGCTTCCCAGAAAAAGCTTTCAGAATGTCATTAAAACTGTTGATTTTGACACTGACATCTGTCATTTACAAACTATGTTATAAACATTTGAATTTGTCAACTTGTTTCTTTAGTGCCTTAGCCTCTGCGATTAGATTATTCTATACATTATAGTGTCTTTATCTCTAAATCTATGCAAGATATAATAAAAATTTTAAGTGTATTAGATGGAGAATTTTATGTTCTTCGATATTTAATAACAAAAATTTCCAAAAAAATTATATTTAGAAGAATTTTTCTCCGAAACTACTACTTCAGGTTGCTCAATTGTTACCAAAACCTTTTCAGCTCTTCCCAGGAATGTCAGATTGAGGAATCCCTCGAGGAATTCATAGTTAAACAGTTCTTAAGTCTTATGGTTTTTGAGGAATCGTATCTACAACATCCAGACATACACACATCCACACACACACACACACATCATTTTAAAAATGCTACAATCGGATTCTAGGGACCTCAAATCGTGCTTATTCACTGAAATCTGGATATGCGAATTTTAGCATGAATCAAATACCTCTCTTAGCGAGAGGTAAAAAATTTCAGAGCTATACCCACATATTATTTATTTAAATCTTGAAATACTTGTAATAAGTCGAGTACGCTAAACTAAACTAAGGAAACCAGTTGACAAATTCAAATGTTTGTAACATAGTTTGTAAATCTCCTCTGCGATTATATTATTCTATATTATATAGTGTCTGTATCTCTAAATCTATACAAGATATAATAAAAAATTTAAGTGTATTAGATGGAGAATTATACGTTCTTCAATATTTGTTATAATAAAATATTTCCAAAAAATTATATTTAAAAGAATTTTTCTAAGAAACTACTACTTCCGGTTGTTCAATTGTTACTAAAACCTTTTCAGCTCTTCCCAGGAATGTCAGATTGAGGAATTCATAGTTAAACAGGTCTTATATCTTATAGTTTTTGAGAAATCGTCCCCAACATCCAGACATACACACACACACACACACACACACACACACACACACACACACACACACATACAAACACACACGCAAATGTTACAATCGGATTCTCTGGACCTTAAATCGTGCTTTTTCACTAAAATCTGGACATGCGAATTTTAGCATGAATCCAATACCTCTCTTAGCGAGAGGTAAATATTGGATTGTTAGTTACCGAATCAATTTCTAAAGTTGCTAAAAATTAAGAACTTTGTTACAGAATTGGCCTGGATTAAATAATAAACCACGACTATAACAAAAAACTTAAAAAATATAAAACTAGCCAATGAATTTTTAGTTTTAAAATCTATTGATCTTTCTGGTCCCACGTATCAAATACAAAACATTTTATCCAATTCATATGACCTACATAGTGAGCATTCCATTATTCATATTAAAATATTTGAAGTTTTGACACAGAATATCACGAGTTCTGTCTGGAATGAAATTTAGAATGAAAGCAATGTCATCAGTACGCCGCGAACCGCTAAAGTGATGTGTACTTTGGATTAAATATGCATCAGCCCGCCGAAGACATATACGTGATACTGTAAACGAGCTATTGAATTCATCACTCCATGCAAATATAAATTCTCTCTTACGGTAATTATTCATGGACGTATGGAGTTTGGTTATCATTATTTAATAGAATCTGACGACACGAAACACGAGATAATGGAAGTTATTTTAATGATGGCGAAAGACGAATCATTATTTTATTGTTTCATATAAGTCACTAACGAATTTCTGCTCAAATAAATGTTATATACAATAGGGTCCTCCACCATAACAAAATATAATAAAATGTACAATCTGTACTGAAGTACTACTCAATAAATAACATTTAAGATAAAAAAAAAACATTTTTTTTTATTAATTACTCTACGACACATTTAAAATTTATTGTCAGTGTCACTGAGACGTCACACTATTGCTATCTTTCTCTCGCAGCTTACTGTAGAGTCTGGTGCGAAGCGAGAGAAAGATAGGAGTGTTGCCGTGACGTCATATTGATTCTAAAAATCAAATGCAGTTAAAGTAAAAGCAACTGAAGACCTTGGTGCAAAAAATTACTTTTTTAATGTTTTCTAGGTCAAAAAATGTTATATTTGTATAAGTATTGTATTGCACTTCCCTATCGAACCGTCGTTTTATAACAAAAAAATCTGATGTGGCCAACACAAAACCTCCCGCTATTGATTTTTTATTAATTTAAATACATACTTACGTATTTACTAACGCTGCAAACTGTTCCATTGCAGAAAACAATTGCTTTATTTACTATTTTCTTTTTAGAATGTCACTATTATTAATTTGAAGTGATTAGTTTTCTGACAGTGACATATACTGTCAGTTACATTCATTTGAAATATGAACTGTGTAACAAAGGAATTGTGTTTATCTTAGGCTTCGCGACTGATAATAAAAATTATTTTTAAATTTATCTGTAAAATATATAGAAAAAGTGTTAATGTATTACTGTAGAAAATTCAATAGTCTTTAATTTTCATAAGACATAAAATACGAAAAAATGGCATTTAATAGTATTTTTTGCAGAAAAACCATTATGAGCTTCAAGTAATCTGCCATTTCCGTTTATCCGATTTACATCAAAATCTAATGGCTTCTTTTCGTATTAGAATAAGGTAGAAATACAAGGTTTCAGAATGTTCTGAATGATAGTATTTGAGTTAGAGCGAAGACAAAATTCTTACACATACACACACATATACACACATACAGACATCATCGTGAAAATTTTAAATTGTATTCTAGGGACCTTAAAACGTGGTCATTTACTAAAATATCGATATGTAATTTTTAGCAAGATCCCTATACCTCCCTTACCAAGGATAGCGGGAGGTAAAAAACATTTTTTTTATTAATTACTTTACGAAATATTTGGAATTTATTAGCAGTGTCACTGTGACGTCACACTATTGCTATCTTTCTCTCGCAGCTTACTGTAGAGTCTGGTGCGAAGCGAGAGAAAGATAGGAGTGTTGCCGTGACGTCATATTGATTCTAAAAGTCAAATGCAGTTAAAGTAAAAGAAACTGAAGACCTTGGTGCAAAAAATTACTTTTTTAATATTTTCTAGGTCAAAAAATGTTATATTTGTATAAGTATTGTATTGCAATTCGCTATTGAACCGTCGTTTTATAACAAAAAAAATACAGAACTTTCCCCAAATATTGTTTTTTATTGTATTTAACATGTCTTCTGCGCACATACAATTCTAATTATATCTATTTTTCAAGAGAGTTCCTAAATATCAGAGATTCTTCCAATTCATTATCAAGATTGGCGGTATTTTTTTCAGATACATGCATTTTACCTATAATTTTAAAAATTTAATTAATAAAACAATAAGATTAAATGTACTTCCCAGAAAAAATCTTTCAGAATGTCACTAAAACTGTTGATTTTTGACATTGACATCTGTCATTTACAGACTATATTATAAACATTTGAATTTGTCAATTGGTTTCCTTAGTGTAGTTTAGCCTCTGCGATGTATTACATCCGATCATTATATCTCTAAATCTATACAAAATATAAAAATTTAAATGTATTAGATGGACAATTTTATGTTCTTCAATATTTGTAATAACAAAAACAACCTAAAAATTATATTTATATTTCTATTTTCTAAGAAACTACTACGTCCGGTTGTCCAATTGTTACCAAAACCTTTTCAGTTCTTCCCAGAAATGTCAGATTGAGGAATTCATAGTTAAACAGGTCTTAAGTCTTATAGTTTTTAAGGAATCGTCCCTCCAACATCCAGACACACACACACACACACACACACACACACACACACACACACACACACACACACACACACACACACACACACACACACACACACACACACACACACACAGACACACAGACATCATCGTAAAATTGTTATAAACGGATTATAGGGAACTTAAAACGTGCTAATCCACTAAAATCTGGATATGCTAATTTTAGCATGAATCCAATACCTCTCTTAGCGAGAGGTAAAAAATGAGAATTATTTTGAAATGATTACCACAGTATTTTGAAGATTTTGTTGAACACTTCGTGTCAGAAAACAAATTGCAAATGATATTGCAGTAAGTTTTACAGTTTCATAATATTTCCATTTTCAGGTTGGAAAAAACTGCAAACTAGATGCTTATAAATGCACAATAGTTTTTTTCTACAGTCACTATAGAAAGTAGCCATTTGCGCTCTCTTTTGTCAACGCAAAATGTCACTTTGCCGCTCATGCGCGACAAAGTAGAAAAAACGCTCGCTGTCCAAATTTCTAAGTATACAATGTTGAGAAATGTCACTTGTCTACATTCTTAATGAAAATGTTTAGTTAGGAACTAATGGCACGGTAGTTACACATTTATCACGTTCAATTTGACATATGTTCTGTCGGTATTTAACATAACCTAACAAAATGCCACACTGCTGTGAAAATGAAATAGGGCATTCATTTACAAAAACGAAAGTATAAAATGCTTAGATTAGATTGAATTAATACTCCAGAAGAATGGAAAATAACGATAAAATAAAATTAAATATAAAATAAATTGTGTGAACAGTTATGTTTAGTAATAGGAATGATTGTACAAAGATGGCGGTAGGATAGTTGCGAGTCGTACTGACATCTGATCTCTAGTTAACTATTTATTTTGATTACAATAAAGTTATTAGTTATTTCGTTACTTAAATAATTGCGAGAAGTCAGTCAATGCACATACATGTCTATATAATCACAAATTCCTTGAAATATTTGTTAATTTTTTCAGTGTGACAGGCGTGACAACTAATCACACATTTTGCCACAAAAACTCATCAAATCATCACAAATCCTTGCTTCCACGCTCTAATTTTGTTTTTTTTTTATAGAATAGATGGCTAATGTAACGATAAAATCATTTAAAAGCTTTTTTAAGTTTAAACCCTATCTTTTGTATTAACCAATCGTTATTTATTGAGCAGTAATGTAAGTATAAAGTGTACATTTTATTATTTTTTGTTATGGTGGAGGACCCCATCGTGGCAACTGTAGAAAAAATCTTGTGTGTGTTTCGAGCGCAAATGGACATTGTCGATTTCGAGAGAATGCCGCGCTCCTCCTCTCAATCGGCAATGTTGCATTTTGCGCTCTTAATACACAAATAGCTATTATTGTGTTCATAGAAAAATTCAAACCGTTTGATTTGCAATTAGATATGCGCATGGGATCTCACACTCCAACCGGTCCCTTAATTCAGTAACACATAGTGAATGGATACTACATTACTACATGAATAATTCGACTCAATTATTGCTCCATACTGTCCATTATTCCAACCAACTACCCTTATATTTATCAACCCCTCACAATCATTCATTAAACAAACTGCATGACTCAATCGACCCGATCGGGCCATGGCACACTATCATCAAAGCCTTTTTCTCCGCAGAGTCACTGGATCCAATTAGAGTCTGAAAGTGGTATTATTGGCGGGTAATTTCACAGTGCGGTTGCGATGATGCGTTGGCGTTAGAGTCGCTCATGGCCTACCGTGATTGCCCTGCACTGTATACAACATGTGACGAGCGATGTTTGTAATTAACAACTGAGGTGCAGGCAATGATATGGGAATTGAATTTTGGTTACGTTGCAAGCGATGAACATGCAATGAAGACATGCGTAATGAAAGAGACATACGGTCACGGAAATCTATTACAATATTATTACGAGGTGTGGCAATTAAATAACAAGATTGATCTTAGAACATTGACAATGTATAAAATTACCCAAAACAAATATTGCCACCTTCAATGTACTCTCCTCCCCGAACCCTATACCGATCGACGCGAATATTCCACTGTTGGAAGCAATGCCTGCAGGACTTTTTTGTTAGGTTGTTTATAAGCTCTGCCGCTTTTCTGTACAGTGTCCCACACTCTATCTTCAGTGTAGCAGAGATAGCCAATGTTATTCTTATGGAGGTTTTCTGTACCATGCTGCCAATTTTTCAATGTAATGTAATATTGAAAAAAATTAGTTCACACTGTACAATTTAAGTTTTATGAGGGTCTCTTATTTACCCAAGGGCTTATTGGTATCACCCGAAATTTATCTGCAGTTCTAAATAGTTTTATTTACAGGGGCGCGAAAAGATGCGTTGGAACCGGGGTGTAAAAAACATGCTGAAGCTATTTGTACCTGTAATAAGTAATATTTTAATACAATATTTTAAAACCGCCCGTCATACTAATCTCGATCAAATGCATTAGAGATTAAAATATTATAAATTCAAATTGAAGATTATAAAGAAAGAATAAAGACTTAAGAACTATGTAAAATATATGCAGTATTTCTATCAAGCCTTAAATATTAGTAAATTATCAAATAAGAAGATATAAATTAAATAAAAAATAATGCTTAATAATTTTAACTCTTTATGAGTTCATCATATAATATGTCGACATTAATAGCATAAAACATAAAAAAATATTCTTCATCAATATGACATTGGGATATTGTAGGTATCGTAAGAGGAACACAAAAAATTAGGGATTTCAATTCATCATATCTATCTGCTCCAATCGGCAAGTATAGTGTTACAAAAATGCGCTGTAGAAAATATAGTGTTAATTATTTCATGCAGCTCTATATCTTTTCGTAGAATGTAAATATGTAACAGGGAATTTATATTGTTGACGAAGATTGTAAAATGTCCAATTAAGCACAAAAATGTTTTATGTTATTTACTTTAAATTGAAGAGTTAAATGGTAATTATTTTAATTTACCTACGCTTATTATGTTTTTATACCTTAATTATATTTTGTGTTTGTATTATTTTATATTTTTTGTAAATTGTTAAACTGACCAGTTTATTATTTATTTTTTTTTCTTTTCAGCCACCTGTTTAGCTGTTTAGATACACTGAAAGTACACCAATCATAAATACATTCAATGAATTACCCAGAATATTTTATTTGGCAACATGGTACTCCATAAGACCCTATACTGAACATAGAATGTGGGACACTGTATATAACTACATTACAATTTGGGAATAAAAGCAAGTCACATGGCATTAGGTCAAGTGAGTACGGTTGATGTACTAACACGGTGATTTTGTATTTCGTCAAACATGTCTTGCCGGACAGGGCGTTTTGTTCCGGCACGTTGTCTTTATGAAGAATTCATCACATTTTTCTTACCCGTGCATGAAGGGTTATCAAAACCTTCTTGTAATATGCTTGGTTAACGAAATGCCCCTCAAGCACCCAATCCATGTGAACAATCACTCGCATTTTGAAACAAACAATGTCAGTGCACGGCCGAGGCGCTAATCGTCTCCGATCTCTTTTCTTCCTTCTCTAAATCTTCTAAATTGCTCGAAAACTTGAGTACTAGATAGACCCTCATCACCATAAACATTCTTCAACAATTCGTACATTTCTGTAGCGGAAATTTTGTTTCACACAGATTTTCAATTGATACTAACATATTTCCGGCGGACTACAAGAAAGTAGTTAACTTCAATCAAAGGCTACTGCCGAATGGTTTTATCTAATTATCTTGAAATTTTAAGAGTGGATGGAGGGAAGATGACAAATTATAATTACAAATAATACTATATTTGTGTGAATCGTTTATGGATTGTTTTAGAGAGAAACACTTCAAATAAAAATTTTCTATAACTGCTATTTGAAGTATTTTTCTCTAAAATAATCCATAAACGATTAACAGCGCTAAAACACTGCTAATCATCTCCTAGCTAATCTCTCTTAATCACTTGTTCATGCTACCACCCAATATCTTTTTAGTAATAAATCAGACATTTCTGTATAAAACACCTACAAACTTTATGTCATAGAAAAGGGCGCCAATTCCGAAGGGTTAAATAATTAAACAAATAAAAAGTACGAGGAATTCAAAACGTAAACCGCTGGTTGAGAAACACTGGTCTACAGATGAACTTCCCTATGTGAGACCGTTAGATCAGCTGGCATAACTAGTGACACTAGTGTCTAGGGTAAATAATATATTTATGCCCATAAAAATTGAGGTCTTCCCTCCAAAAATATATAGAGCAGTCATTTCTTATTTTTCTTGTAAAAAAATTTTGATTTTATACTTATTTATTGCAATTTCTCGGTAACTTCCGACTGATCTATTCCAATATTTGTTAGAATATTATAGCTTTCTTAAATGTATCATGTTGTCCATATATTTTTAGATATTTGAAAGGATATCCTCAATAAATTTCCAATCATTCCAATACATTAGCACCCTTATGACTTATAAATTTTTATTTATTTTGTCGTAGTATATCATCTTGTATGTAAAGAATTTTTTACCGTTCTACATTACTAAACTATTTCATATTTTATATAACATCTACATAATTACAAAGCAATGTTTATATATAAGTTATAAAAGTAATATTGAAGTATAAAATATCAAACATTTTTCAACATAACCTAACAAACTGTTGCTTTGTTTTATGTTAAAATATATGGCTAACTATTAATAATTATTAAGTATACATAAATTATAACTAAAACAAACTTACTTGCATAGTGATTGAAGTAAAATTTCACTAAAATGTTCACTAAACTAAACACTTAAAATCATAACTGTCACCCTACGCATTCCACAAAGAATACCACGCTACCACTGGGCACTGACCTGCGCATCCGAACTGGTGGAACGTGTCTGACAATCCCAAACTGTTGATAGGAGGGGGAAATAGGGGTAGTTTTTTCACATACAGACACCAACCACCCAGTACCGGTTATAAATCTTTCAATGTAGACACATTATGCTCTGACAATTTTTTGAGCGAAAAGAAGTTCTAAGAAATGAAGAATTTTAAGGAAGCTATTCGAAGAATACTTATAGGTCTGGGATTATTTTTAAATCCTCCCGATTAACAAGGATTAATAAATATAATAGTAAAAAATCTGATGTGGACACCACATGACTTCATTATACGCCTGTTAAACTATACATATTTTATTAAAAATTAAAATATGTATTATAACAGACCCAATCATAACATTGCACGTATATGACATAATTTGACATTGACATTATATTCTTTATTTCTTTGTTATTTTTTGTCCTATCAATAGCAAACTTAATTAGAAAAATCAAAAAGTACATATTTATTAAATTTACATATCTCGCTCATACAAAAAGCTAATTTAATCATACTTGATGTTTTAGACGAAGAATTCAATTTTCTAAAACTTTTATTTGAATAATTTGTTTCTAAAATCAAAATAACACCATTTTTTTCAAGAAAAACTGATAACAGCTTCAAGTAAAGTATCACTTCCGGTTAGACTATTTTAACCAAAATTTACTATGTTATTCCTATTGATATAAAAGTATTATATACCAAATTTGAAAAGACCTTCCGATTGACTAATTATAACCAAAATCTAATCAGCTCTTCATATGGATGTAAAGAAGAGGAATATGAAAGAATTATAATTTTTAGAATTGTAGTATCTGAGTATAACTAGTAAAATTGTATTCTAAGGACCCTAAAACAAGCTTATTCATTAAAATCTCACCACCAATTTTTTTAACCAAAGACAATACCTTACCTAAAGGTGACGGAAGGTAAAAATTAATGGGCGGTAGCATGAACACGTGATTAAGGATGATTAGCTAGGAGATGACTGACAGTGTTTTAGCTCTATTAATCGGTTATGGATTATTTTAGAGAAAAATACTTCAAATAGCAGTTATAGAAAAATTAATTATACGTAACTATTATTTGAAGTATTTTCCTCCAAAATAATCTATAAACGATTGACAGCGCTAAAACACTGCTAGTCATCGCCTCCTTAGTCATCTAATAGACACTTACACAATTGCAATAGGGTCCTCCACCGCAGTAACAAATTAGAACAAGGGTCAGTTATAGTTATTAGTTTCTAAAATAATCGAGTTTTTATTATCATTTCCTCATGTCTATATCTACGTCACACATTTCTTCTATTCCAAATTCTTATTACTTTCAAACCTTCTGCTATCGCCTTTTCGAAATACGGAATCCATTTGCAAATATATAAATGCAGAAAATAACAACAATAAAACAACAGAAATAAACCAAATAATACTAGTTTAAATTTATGATGCCATGACAGATTACAAACGTTGGTATGAAAGTAAAAGATATGTTAAATGACATAGGCTACCAGTGGTAATCAAATCTTGCACTATAATATATACGTAGTATTTTTATTAATTATGACATTAAATTACTTATTATCCACCCATATTTCCAATTACTGACCACAAGGGTTATTTTAACATATTTATACATTTTATAAGTACCGAAAAAAATAAATTTATGTGAATTATTACAGCTTAACCCTTAACGAATAACAATAAAGACTTTCTACAATTACATATCACTTTCAGTTTAGATAAAGTTTTGTAAAAAAATATAAAAAAATATATAGTGGAGGACCCTATTTGCAAGAGTGTATCTTGTGGCAAAGCATAGAACTAAAGGTTTCTATGGTTACCACTAGTAAACAAAAACCTGTCATTAGCCATATACCTCTATACAATCCAGCCATCGTTTTAGTTGAATAATCGAGTGATCTTCAATATTATCAAACAAAAAAAGTTGCTCTACGCGTATCTTGTGGTTTTAAACTCATTTTTATTGAACACAAACGAACAAATCACAAAGAATTAGGTTAGGTTAGGCAGTTGCAAATATGACATAGAATCACAGAGCGGGACGTAAGACAACAAGGGGAGGTTTGTTTGGAAGCATGATCTATCTCTCTCTTGCATGTGATGTCAATTTTGTGTCTATTACCATGCTATGCTACCACCCAATGTGATTTAAGAATCAGTAAAGATATAATATTCTTGTGTGAAATGATTATATTTTGGTGGACAGTCCATCATTCTATTACACCTGACCCCCATTCGTCAAAATTTAATATTCTCGTCCAAATCCATTCGCACCTCCGCTGTCAATACTTTCATCTTTATTTCTAATAGAATGTCACATCCGTCGTCCATTTATTTTCATCAATCACTCCATACATCGCATCGTCGCGCTGCTCACTGTATTTACATTCGTCACTCGATAGCTCCTGCTGGTGTTGCTCTGCCCTGCTAGTGGAAATATTAAAATCGAAGCCGAAGACTGTAGCTCTATCCTATGCATATGAAATGCGTGGGTGCTGCTATCGACCTCAGGGATCGATGCATTCGCACATGCAAGCCTCGCATGACACATCGGAGTTAAATAAAAACTGGTGCGGAGATAATAAGGTGGATAAATGTAAGAGTACACAACAGTCAATTGGGTTTTTGTTTCAGGGAAACTACTTGAAAATTTACTTAACAACAACATAAAAAGTAAATAAACAAGTATAATTTTTATTATAACTATTATGACTAAACAAATACTACATTTTTATTGGTATAGTATCTACTAAGGCTGGATGCACACCAAGCTAAAAAAAAACGTTACTAAACAAAATGTTTTGCGACATACTTAACACTTTGTTTAATCTTAAAACACACTGACTGATCACTCATTTATTAACACCTTCGCTGCCAAGCGGTAATTTCAAAGTTGTCCCTGAAGACCAGAACTGGTATCTTATAACAAGGTTAATGAGGTCCTATACCATTTTTCTTTTATTTTTTATTTTTTTGTAAGAACAGGATAAAATAAGAACTTCAGTGCAAACGCGACTTAAAAATTTTACGTAATAAGCGAGATATGAATTTTTAAAGTTTAAGAATTTGTGCGTGGCGTAGCAGGTACTAACGAGTGATCGACAAACAATGGGACAAATTGTTAGTTATACTGGAAACAAATTTTTTCATGTTTGCATAGCTGAAATGTTTTTATATAAAAACTTATACGTTATATTCACGAAGAAATTATTATTAAGTATAAATAACATAAATAATAAGCATTTAACAAGGATTTTTTCCTAATAAATTACAGAACTTTGAAACAGTTTGACAATATTATTACACAAAGTATGACGACGGATGGCGCTAATGTTTGCCTGTTTTGAAGTTTCAATATTAATTTAATTAATATTATTATTAATTTAATTCATATTACAAATTGATTTAATTATAAATACATGATTATTGTTAATATTTTAAAAAAAATTTTCACAGGGAAACCGCTCATAGCAGCTGTAGACACGTGTTTCACTTTTATTAGAGCTCATCAGTACAGCATAGCATGTTAACAGATGGACATTAACTAGAAATAGTGAATAGAAAATGAACAAATTGTAACAGTACCTGTAAGCAGCCAAATACACATTTGTTGTTCTTTTTATTTGGTTTGATTTGTAAGTTTTGAAACTGGACGAAAAATTTATATGTATGTGCAGGAAGAATTTTTTTTTTATTCCAACAGATATCCATTTTTTTCTGGCATACTCGTATTCAATTTCGAGTTATCGAAGTTCCACGCAAAAATAACATGTTTTCCAAATATTAGAGTAATTGTCCAAAATTTATATTTTTAAATTATAAAAAAATATATTCTGACTACATTATTTAATTGAAGGTGGCCATCCCGCCCTTTGGACCACTCGGCCCTTCGGGACTTGCCCGATCGCCAGATAGGACAATCCGCCCCTGGTTCCTAAAATGCTAAATAAGCGGCAAACTAAATCGAATTGTATAATTCATTTTTGTTGTTCTAAAGTGTTGCCATACAAACAAATGGATATCACTAGTGTGCCATGCGAAGTTGTATTTATATGAAGAAGACCTAAATCCTAAATACTAAATGCCAAAATGCGACATCGGGCACAGCCATTGTTAAAATTTTAATCAGATATTGAAATTAATCTGCTACTATTTGTAAATAATGTCGATGTATTTTTCGTACTAGTCCAAAAAATGATTTACTTTTTGTGCAATTGTCATAGAGATATAAACTATACCTAAATAGCCCACTAATTAATGACATAATAGTATCAAATACACACCGATTTTTCACACTTGACCGATACGTCATAGTTTGATGTTCGTATATTAGATACACGTATCGTATGTTTATCTCTGTCTTACTTATGGTTTCCTACATTCTGTCTTCGATATGCATATCTAATATACGAATATCAAACTATGACGTAACGGTCAAGTGTGAAAAATCTGTGTGTATGTACGGTTGGCGAAAAAATAATATATGAAACTTAAAATAGGCCGTATTCAAACCGAATGCAGGCAGACAAGACTACCATGATTCTCTTACCTTCCTCACGTACCTTAGTGGGAGGTAAAAAGGTACAGAACATAATTCTTGTTAAACAGAGAATAAATAAAAGCTGGTAGAACGTTTCTAACGTTGCAAGTTTAAAGTGCATCCGGATCAATCAACAACATCCCGATCTCGCATCTGCATAGCGCATCGTTTGCGCCATCTATATGCAAATGCTACGTATCCATGGGCGTCTCAAGTGGGGCAGATGCACGTCGAATAAAAAAATATTGACCTTATTTAAATACGTGCGCGTCCCGGCGCGCCGCGATATTTACACCGCCGAGCGATTTATGCGAGGATAAAATTGAAATATGATCGTCATTATGTTGCATTTGACGTATATGCGGTCCACGTTTTTATGTTACGGCAAGTTATTACACCAGGTAATGTAATAAACTCACAGGCGGAAGAAGTAAACGCTCAAATGAAAAACATAGCCGCTTATGTGTTAATACTACAACTATATTGCAGCATAACTTCAAATTTCATATTTTGTTTTCGTTTTCCGACGATACTACGGTATAATGGATGCTATAGGATTGTAATCATCACAAGATTTTTCATTTCTTTTGTTTAATAGTCCCATACTAAATAATCCACATGACATATTTTTACCTCCCGTCACATTTAGATAAGGAAGGTACTTATTGTCTTTATGGGGTCCAGTGGCCGCGTGCCAGCGTGTCTGGTCGCGAACCTGGGGAACCGGGTTCGATCCCGACCGACGCCAGATATTTCGAATTTTAAATGGCACAAAAGTGACCCCTGTGGTGCACTCTCCACGCCAGCAATGAGTGCCCGTGAGGTGACGCCTGGTAAGCGCCCGCACGGTACAAATATGTCATCATCATTACCGATATCTGCGATAAAGCAGATTGTGGCACACTCAGAAATGGGTAATATACCGTGATGATATATTTATTTATATATTTATTTTACTTACTGTCTTTGATCCAAACAATCGATGGTGAGTTTTTAATGAATAAGAACGTTTTAGGGTCCCTAAAATACGATTTTACTAGTTTTACGATGATGTTTGTGTGCGCCTCTCTCTCTCTCTCTCTCTCTCTCTCTTTGTGTGTGTGTGTGTGTGTGTGTGTATCCGTGTGTGTGTGTGTGCGTGTGTATGTTTGTGTCCAAGTACGTGTGTGTGTGTGTATGTGTGTGTGTGTGTGTGCGCGTGTGTGTGCGTGTGTGTGTGTCCGTGTGTGACAAATTTTTCTCCGACGATAACTCCAGTAGGTACCACAATTCTAAAAATTATTATTCTTTCGCATTCCTCTTCTTTACAACGAAATGAGAGCTGATTAGATTTTGGTTATAATTAGTCAAGCTGAAATTCCCTATTTGAAGTTCTAAACAGTTTTTCTTGAAAAAAAGCAATTAAATATAATATTTTGACATTTTATGTTATTATCAATAACAAAGAATATCTTATTGTCTATACGGTTTGATTATACATTTTCTTTCATATTCAATAGATATAGACTTAAAGAATTACGAAGAGATTAACTTCCATAAATCAGCCAGCTTTGGTATAATCATGGAAACTGCTTATATACTCAAATAATTGTAATTGACAGATGGTAGTGTCAAGTGCAATTTACATAGTATATGTTCGCGTTATAATTTTGTTGGATTTATAGAATCTTTTCCAAGGAGAAAAGCTTTGACTTTTTAGATAACATTTTTGACAATATATCACGACAAATTGACATTTAATTTAAATACTTTCAAATTGACATACGTTTTTTTTTTCTCATTCATAGCCTACTGCCTAGTCCGAGAGAGGATTTTTTTTTTAATACATTGTACTATCTCACACACAGTAGATGTCTTAGGGTCAGTTTTACAATCTCTTGTTAAGATTTTACCTGTCAGTTAATTAAACAAAACTGTAACGAGATGAACTGTCAAATGACAGATTTATCATTGATGTCAATAATTCGATTCAATATTGTTTATTTAACTGACAGTTAAAATTTTAACCAGACATTGTAAAATTGGCCCTTAAAAGGTAACTAACCACACCGAAGAACGCCGTAATGCCCTGGTAGCTACTGAAATACAGGAAGTACAATAGCGAACTTTATGTGAAACAATGTCTAATAAATTATTAGAAAAACACTCGCTATGTTTCATCTGAATCAACCTCTCGTGTCGTTTTTCAGCTATTAGACTTTGTCTGACATTGAGTTTGCTATGCTATGCTATTTCCTTTATTTTAAGAGCATTGCCGGTCGCTCAGCTAAATCAGTTTTGTAGCTAGTATGACACTAGTGCAGACAAACTTCTTACGTTCCCCCACTACTTTTAAGATTGCTAAGTTTATTTCTCTCTGTCTGCTTTTATATATGTTTGTCCTTGTTTAAAGCATAAGGGGAAAACTCAGCCCGTGTTGTGAAGCAAATTGTTGGAGTGAGAGAGGAGATGTGTGTAGTAGAGGGGGAATATATTCTCCTAACACTTTCTCCTCCATAGTCTATCGTTCCGATTTCTGAAATAAGCGGCAAAAAGGGGTTTAGTAGAAATCAAATCACAACAAAACAAAGAGAGATAATTTAGATTTTTTTCATAGACATACTACTAAAGGTGGGCGTTATGGAGGTGACCCAAACATTTTTTTTATAAAGTACAGTTACATATCGTGTTAAAAATAAATTTTAAAATAGCCATTTTTATTATGTTTTTTGAACTAAATTTAAATGCTATAGAAATTAACAATTATGCAAAATAATTGGTCAGCCCCATGCACTGATCTATCTACTATACAATGGTATCAAGTTTGAAGTTATAACTTAATATTTACGAGCATAGTTTGATTTCTTACTAAAGTGCTGTTTAGCGTAGCACCGGCAATCGCCTTAAGGACCTTAAAGGTCGCAGCAACAGAAGTGACTTAAATCCCCAATTTTCATAATAATAATAAAAAAATCTGATGTGGCCAGCACATGACCTCCCGCAAATTCCATGCTTAAAATAGTAATGAGCTTTAAGTAAAGTATCTTTTTCCGTTCCGGTTGATCGTTTGTAAACAAATCTAATTTGTTGTTTTTATAAATAGAAGGCTGTAATACGAAATTAATTTCGTGCCAAAAATAATCGATTATCATGGGCCTATAGCGCTCACCATCAACTATAACAGTTCGACCTTCATCATTTTCGAAAAAGTAAGCTCCAATGACGCCACCTGACCATAGTGCGCACCAAACAGTCTCATTTGGACATGAAATGGTACCTCGTAAATCACATGAAGATTTTCCTCTGCCCGTATCTGGCAATTTTGCTTATTAACATACCCAGAGAGGAGAAAATGTGCCTCACCAAAGAAAAAGATAATCCTCGAAAAATCATCAACTTCCAAAACGAAATCTGTGTAAATTGTTTGCTGTACATGATCCATGTCGTAAATGTGTAGTTGTAAACCAATATTTGACATTTTGAAAATACGTACTTATACTGACAGATTTATATTTACAAATCAAATATATTTCTACTAAATTCTTCTTAACACGGTTTCATTATTAATGTAAATGTGACAGTGACATTTATTTAAATATGTCAAAATTTTATTAAAGTATTATGTTTTTCTTTGACGCATGGGTCAGATGATGTACAAAAATAAATTATTTTATAAATTTATATTTAAAGTTATTTAAAGTTTTTTAAAGTTATATTATTGTAGAATTGAAGATTGTGTCATTATATTATATTTTTAATACTAAAAGTTGCTGAAAAATTATATTCAATGCAATTTTTTCAAGAAAAACTGGTAAAAGCTTGTATAAGTGATACTTTCGGTTATCTGATATACACTAAAAACTAATCAACTCTTCCCACATTAGTATAGAATGGGAATACAAAATTTCAAAATTTTCTGATTGATAGTATTTGAGTAATTGTGTCCACAAGATCCACACATCCACACATACACACACGTACACACACATACATACCCACAGACATCATTGTAAAAATGTTAAAATCGGATTCTGGGGACATCAAAACGTGCTTATTCACTAAAATCTCTATATGCGATTTTTAGCACGATCCCTATACTTCCCTTACCTAGGGTAGCGGGAGGTAAAAATAATCTCAAACATGAATATTTCTGGGCCCTTATATTATTTATGCCATTCTCTGCGAGTAATTCTTTCTCAAATAAAAACCCTCTCCGCCAATATATCGTTAAGGTATACCGCAGTAAATATGCTTCCCTTTTCGATTCTTGCATCAAGTGGATATATTGTACGTTACCGAGTAATGTAATCGATTTTTGTGGCAACTTGCGTGCTGGCTTGTTAGCGATAATCTAATTGGGCTATTTTTAGTCTAAGTCAGGTGTTCCTCGAAATGTACTCAACAAGAATGATGAAAGTTTAGCATTGAGAAAACGTTCTTAATCTCCCTCTTTCGCAATCCTGATTCAATCAATTTCAATGCGTATGAGATTTTTAAAAAGGAAGGGAAAAAAGGATTCAATAAGGAACAGTTTATCAGATAAAAGACTTCGAAAAGACAATCTGTTGGGATTACATTATTCGGATAAATTTCAACGACTAGTTTTTAACCAATCATGATGCAAAACACTTGAAAATTCATTCAATGGGAACAGTATTATACTGATAAAACCTCGTTACCCCGAAAAATTTTTGGTTAAAAAATTATCCAATTGAATCCCCTTATTGCTGACCACGTGTGCGAAAGTAACCAATCAAAACAAACTTACATTGATAATTATCCTACGACAATTATCACTTATGTCACTAAGTTGCTAAGTAACAAACAGTTTTTGACATATAATTAAAAATTAATTGTTTTAATTTAAAAATGTCATTTTCACGCTGTCAATGAAAATGATGATTTAATCAACAAAATTATAGAAGAAAACATCAAAAAATACTCTATTAAATAAAAAACTAAATGTGGAGAATATTTATGGACTTTAATATGTCTTATCTTCTTCTTTATAGCCTCACTCAAAGAGGTCTCATTTTCACACTGAACATATTCATAGTCACATTCACGTTCATAGCTACTAGTGACATCTACTGGGCTATGTTAGACACAAAAATTGTCAAATACAAATTTTAGACAAATTTAATGTTAAAACTGCAAAAAAATTTCTCATTGAATACCCCTCGATCATTGATAAATACTTATAATTTTATCACACTTCCTCAAGCACGTTGCTTTTAGGTAACACCACCTCCGCCTCCGGCGTCGGGCTGTTACCAAGCAACGCGCTTTCGGTAACTGTCATAAAATTATTTCGTAATTATCAATGTCCTCGGGATATTATAGCTGATAATTTACCGCTACCAAGTAAATAAACAGTTGTTTTTGTTTATAACTGTGACAATTAATGTGTCAAGTTTCATTTTGCGTTGTCTTTGGAATTTATCTCACCAAATACCACACGACCCCTCAGATTTTCTCTGATAAACTTTATTTTTAAGCACTCATTTTTTGCTATTGGAAAATCACTCAAGCAAACTGTCATTAGGTAAAACCCTTCTTCCTTCGGAGTCGGGATTTACCATGCAGTTTGCTTTCGTGTTTGTTGCTAAGCAAAAAAATTCGTGCAAAATACAAATTTATCGATAAAATCAAGATTAATGTACCGGATTCAAATTAAGTTGTGAATAAGCCTTAACGAATTCTACAAGAAATAAACTTGCATATTCTAATATTGATATACGCATCACTCCCATCTTTAATGTATAGTGCCCAAAAGGTAATTTTTTTGTCGATATCATTTTTCTTTTCTTTCAAATACATCATTTTTCAAGTCATTTCCCATGAAAAAAAAAAAATAAAAAAAAAATCGCTAAACTTCCCCATTGTAAATAAGTAAAATATTAATAAACAATAACAATTTATTAAACTCAAATTCACATTTGATGAAGGGTATGCAGCAGAACATAGTCACTATCATAATCCTAGTTTCAAGTTATAATCATAAGAACAGTTTTAAGATAGGTGATCGTTTATGCAGCATTTTTGTTGTGACTATTAATGTGTCACTTTAACCTTATTTACTATTACTTGTAATAAATATTATATTTGCCGAATAAATAAATATGTCGTCATAGTCATAGTTATAAAATTAAAATTAACGCAATTCTGTGATTATGCTTTTCTTCATGATCATGACTATGACGATGTTGCATAATCAGCTCTACTATAAAAACATATTTTAATTCATAACACTAAGGGCCGGTCTTATAAACAATAAATTAATCCTTAGTTAGTTACTGCACAAGTAAATTAAATGGACCATTAAAATAGAAATAGATATTATAAAACTAATCTCACTATCAAATAACTAACGGGGGATTTAATTAAATTTTAGTAGTGTGTTTGTGGTTTTGTGAAAAGTTTCTATATTCACATTCGTTATAAACGTAAATCAGTTGATTTGACAGTTGGAAAAGAAACGTGATCGTGGGAAAAATCATATTGACATTGACAAATATAACCTATTAGATATTGTTGAAGATTATTTTCATATAATTTGGAACGACCCGGTTGCGTAAAATCGTAAAGTTATTACTAGCTGATTCATTGCGGAAATTGACATATTTCTTAATGTTAGTAGTCTTCTATTTCCTTCAATCTGGCCCAATATATGTAACACACATTGTTTTGACAATCGAAATCTCTTTTTAAACTCATGGCTCGTACCACGATCATGGTTTTAACAAAAACGCTGTTTTAAGAAATGTCAAATTCAAATTTCAAAATGTAATTTCACCCTTATGTTAGAAGAACAATTTATTTAAAAATATTTGTTTGAATACAAACTATGTTCTGCTTTAAAATCATATTTTGATAAATTTCATAGTATTTATTATCATCATTAAATAATGAAATTTGACATTTCTTAAAACAGTGTTTTAGTTAAAACCGTGATAGTGGTTTCAAATGTTTTAAAATAAACATAACAAAAAAAAAAAAAAAAATACAGTTTGACGTTTCTTTAACAACTGATTTAAATCTAATAGCATGAAATTCCGCAGTTACTTTAATAGGTCGATTTACTTGTCATTAAACTTTTATAATACCCAAATATTCAGTTAAATTAGTTTAGTAGCTAACTAAATTTTAACTGTTGATTAAATAGTTTTATAAGACCGGCCCTAAGACTACAAACTACAACTATGACAATGACTGCATAAACCCGGCTTTACACACTGAGAACGAAAATCGTAATAGATGTTTATTTATTTTTTCGTCATCCCCATAACAATCACCAAACCTCACTTATTAATTCCCGTTCAAGGATATCGGGATGCATGTTATATATGATTAATATAGGTTTCAAGAAAATTAGCGAAGATAATATTTGAAATTACCGCCATTGAGAAGTATAAAGCATAAATTTCACATGTTTGCAGTTTGAATCCCACAAACTCTCTTTACCTCCCTCGCTCGCTACTCGCTAACCATTAGCTATTACCATGTCATGTAGACGCAGAGCAGAGCACAAACGAATATCTTTGTAGTTAGTCGTGTTCTGCTTCCCACATTTCATAGCGTTCAGGTGAAATACACCTCTGCTCGCGAATAAATCTGCTTCAGTGTCAGGGAGCAATGCGACACTATGTGTACATACACTGTACATCAGGGGGTGAGTGGGGCAGGCGAATGGGGCGGTTGCAAATGGACGCGCTTGGCTGATTTACGCCGTGTGGGATGTCTGCCCCCAAACAACGTATAACATGGATACAGATAAATATAAGAGACGAGTTAAAAGAAGATATAGATGGTGCAATTTAGGCTGTGTCCGATGTTGCACTTTTATCAACCTATCTAAATCCAAAATGTATATGCCCTAAATAACGTAATTTGTTGGAATTTTAGGAATTATATTTTAGCTTTTAGAGTTTTGCAGGAGCATACTTTGCCTTGAAGTTGTAACAGGGGGAGAACAGTCTTCTGATATACTTCTTACCCAAAGATGACACTTTATCTAACTGGTAGACGCTCGACTACTTTACCGCCCGACTACTGGTTTATTGAGACGGAACACCCTTACACTCAGTAACACTAACACTTAATGATTGATGATGAACATATCTTTTATGGATAACTCGCTTTATATTTCTTTATTCAATTTTGACGTTTTAAACTGTCATTATTAACTCCATAGCAACAACTATAAGTAACACTTTTTTCACATGTGATTTAATTTTTTTTTTAAATCACTCTCAAAAATTTTAACTCACTCTGCAACAAATAATGAATTTAAAATAACATCAGGTACGAAAATAACACTCACCATAATATTTATGACATTATCACCCATTTTCATGATTTTTCACGGCACAAATGACAGACAATAAAGCATTTTAAATACATGCTCAGCCTACTAACTGATCAGTTTTTTATTTTATCAAAATTAAATATTATAATGGTTTTTGTTATTATTTTGCCAAAATTGAATAAAATATTGTACAAACCACGTGAGCTAAGAAGGTTTATTCACTCGAAGAAATTAACTCACTCGCCCTTAAGGGCTCGTGAGCTAAACTTTCTTCTCATGAATAAACTTAGCTCACTTGCTGTGTAAATATCTATTATACTACTTTTATTTTAACACATATTTACATTTTAAATTAAATTATTATTACTGATAATGAATTAAACTGAACATTATTAATAACTAAATTCTGAAGCTGCCAATGCACCTTTAGGCCTAACTACTCGTGTTACGCCAACCGCGAGCCAAAACTAATACTTTACGGCATGACCGAATGAATCTTTCACACAGACTGACTTAAAACAAACGGTTATCTCTTCAGTAGGGCATATCTGATGAGGGGTCCGGGGAGGTTCCAAAGTGTGGCCCATACAAACCAATGGATATCATTAGTGTGGCATTCGGAGTTGTATTTATGTGAAGAAGACCTAAATCCTAAAAATAAATGCCAGTATGCGACATCGGACACAGCCATAGAAGATCCAAAAGCCTTCCGAAATTATCTACAGTAACAATTTTAAAAGAAGTACGATAAAGATATATTTTTATTCGTACGGCTATGAATCAAGGTAATAATCGGAATTAATAAATTTACGTTACAGCGAAAGTATTGCCAACAATGAGTATCATTTTAAAATAAAATGTTCTAATTTAGTCGAAATAATAGGAATTTTTGAAAGACAAGCGTGTCGCACACAATTCTTAGTCATTGCAAATGAGAGAGATAAACGTACGCCAATTTGTTAATGGAGGGTTATACTTTGACGTCACACGCAAGAAAGAGAGAGTTGATTGGAAAGTTGAGATGCAAGACCATAATTATTCAAACAAACCATCGCCATTTTTAAAGTTCTGCCTTCTCTTATTTATGTTTAGATATTTGAATTCTACTTAATTCAATGTCTTCCGATGGTCGTGGAAACTTAAAGAATTTCTCATGTCATGTATTCTTTCCCAGGAAACACAGATATATATTATTTACATTAGAGTCTTGTGGCAGCTGTTACTTTAACACCACTTGTAATATTATTTGTTTGTTACATGTTATTTACTTGTACAACAGGATGTCCGCCACAAAGCTTATGTACGTTATGTTACATAAATATAAACTAGTGCTAATAGCAAATATATTTCAGTCACGTTTACGTAAAAGGTTGAAAGATACTTATCTTCTTCATTTTATATATAATTGTTCTATACTCTGTTTTTTATCATTTGGGTTACATTTATGTACTAGTATTGTATGGCAAATTTATCTCTTATGAACTATTGTTATGTGCGGTGTTATATTAAAATTACATAATTCAATAATGTTTACACTGCATCTATAAGGGTAGAAAGGGTTTTTGTAAAATGTGTAACATTTAAAATATACTTTATTCACAAAAAAATATACAATATAATAAATAAATAATATACATGATAAAGGATATGTGTAACATTTTAGAAATACTTTAGTTACAAGAAAATTCACAATAATATAAACAATATAAATATGCGATGCCATAAACTAACTCAGTTTGTAGATGGATATCATATATTTTATGACAATATTAAAACAAACAACAAAGCAACGGTATGTACAGGACGGCTAAAATTATTGAAGGACATCATTTACAATTTGAAAATTCTATTTTAAAAATTACTGATAATCGTGCGAGACACAACAAAAGTAGTCCTACATTATTAATGTATACCAAAGATACAAATATTGACATTTCACGGCCGCAGTTGGCAAAATATATTTTTTATTTGACTTTGAATCTGTATCACATGACTATCAGTCATTTTTTATAAACTTGCATTAACAACATCTGTACTACAATTTAAACTAGAGATAAAATATAAGATAATCAATTATGAACAAGAAATACATTCTTATAAAATAGTGATTGATATTTACCTTATAAATAAAAACAAACATGGAAACAGGTAAGTTATTGTAATATACACGGTGTTAAAAAGAGAGGTAAACATTTTTTGGGTATGCATTTCGATAAGCTGATTCGAAATCGAAAAGAATTTTTCTAAAATTCGGAAAAATTTACTTTTTTTTATTTAATTTTCAAAGTTAACATTTTTTGTACCACTAGCCGATACGAAATTTTTATTAAAAATAATTACAAATTTTGGTGAATTTCTTTGACTGAGCATCAGCACATCGAAATGCATATGACCTAAATTATTTACCCTTGTTTTTAATTTTAACACCTGTATATTATTACAATAACTTACCCGTTTCAACTAAAATAAAATCATTGATTAATTAATTAGAATTATTATCTTCTCGAGCTACTGAAGCCGATTTGTTAGTATTTGACTTAGGGAATTTTAGCAGTGGTGAAGTGGAGAATTTTAAAATAAATTTCGGATTAGCAAAATGGTACTGAAATTCATAAAACATACTACCTTTATCGCTTTCGTTTGTGTCAGGTGCGTATCTTTGTGGATAATATTTTGTTTTCACTATACGGCTTTCAGAACCAGTGGTTTAATCTGCCTCTTCTGCTTCTTTCCATGTTTTCTCTAAAGAATCTTTGGAAATAAATTATGTTAGAAAATAATACAATAAAATATTGTTTTATTTATACTTACTATTTTTATATTAGGAGTCCAACATTTTTTTGTTTTTAGTCAGAAACAGGATTTTATCTAGCTGTAGATTTCCATCTTTTAGAAAATAAACCACCGCATAACAAATCTAAAAATTATATTCATCAATATGACATAACAGAACAAAATACTATGATACTATCATAGGGTCGGTTTTTCAATATCTGGTTAAAATTTTAACTAAGAGATAAATAAACAAAATTGAACCGAAATTAACTGTCAAATGACAGATTTGTCAATCATATCAACAAAACGATTCAATATTGTTTACAAATTTTAATCAGATATTGAAAAATCGGCCCTTATTAATACAATATAATAAATTATGTTATTTAACTTACGTATTGAACTTCTTTCTTCCACTATAAACATTCTAATGAATACACGTAACACAAACAATAGCTGTAAACCCCTATAGAGTACCCAAGAGCATGCGCAGAGCACCAGTATACACATTAATTAAAATTAAATGTAGGAAATGTTACTTTGTAATATATTTGAAATTTTAGATTACAATTTACCGTAAATATTGTATATAATGCTAGCTACGAATAAATATTATATTGTATATCTTACGGAAAATTGTCGAGAAATAAAAATGAGTAACTAGTTAATATTTATTCCTTCACGCAAAATACCTGCAAAACACTATCAAATATAAAGCCACGTAATAGCATTATATACATAATGTAGCTAACAGTAAAATAAATCAAAGTTCTATTTTTGGCTGGTACCAAGAAACACCTTTTCATTTGTTCAGAAAAACAGATAAGAAATGGCACAAGTTTGCTTACTTTCCCGGAGCCCAGTTTTGGAGTTTCCAATTGGTATCCCAATACAAAAAACTCACTTTCGTATACATACATACACTTATGTAACAGTCATGTATTTAAATTTCACTGAAATAATATGATGTTATAAAATTATTTTTATTCATAGGTGTCATAAGTTGTGGCAGATTATTATGTATAGAAAAATACAATTAAAATCAAATGAAGAGGTTATTTCTCTTTTCAAGTAACTAGTATAATTGAAAATGTATTTTACAAACATAATATTAACGTTAAGTTTTTCATATAAAACAATAATAATATAATTTTGAAAAAGTGCAAATAATATTACTCTTGTAATATGGATTAATGTAACTAATATTAATGAATGTGACGTACAGTCAAACACAATACTGATGTTAAAGATTTCACATAGAACCTATATAATTTTGAAAACATGTGCAAAATATTACTCGTGTATTGTGAAATTTATGTAACTGTGTTTGATATTCATAGTTTCATAAAACTAATGTATTAATACATATATAAATGTTATATAGTATTAGTTTTGTAATATGAAATTATTATAACTGCAAACTTATATAAATAATATTACTTATTTTCACAAAATTAATATAAAAATATATAAATGATAAGTTTCTTAACGTAATATATACGAAATATATGATATTAGAGATCTATGATTTAACATTTATGAAACAGTGAAATATAACAATGTGCTGTGATGTTTCCCTCAAAGTTATATATCATGTATGTGTGTGTTTCCTGGGTTGTAATTATAGCGGGGGTCACCGTACCAAAGACCTTACACACTTATTTTTCATATTTGGGACAATCTTGTTTCAGCTGTCATCTTGATAGAGATTTGTTTGTATTACAATAGGTGAGTCATGTGTAGTTCAAGGAACATATCAATAGATGGCAGCATGTAATGATCAAAACTAGATTAATTTAATTATAATTTTAATAAATAAATTTATATTGCCTTAAGAATGCATATAGGTAAATTAAATGTATGATCATGTAGACATATAATATTGGAATAATTAGAGATCGTCGGAGCGGGCTACGAGCACGACAGTTGAAATAAAAGAGAGTGTGGCGAGCGGTGTAAAATGTCAACAGTGTAAGGAAGTCGTATTAAAAAGAAGCCTGTAATTGCATTATTATTGACGAAAAGTCATAGCATTGCAGTGCTAACAGCCGAATTCACCATCCCTGAATCAAATTTGATTCTCTGATCAACAAAATTTGACACGGTTGCTTTGTTAAAACTGTTGATCTCCAAGGTAACCCAGAACTTGATTCACAGATCAATGTTGATCAGAGAATCAAGACTTGATTCACGGTTGGTGAATTTGGTGGTAAGTGTTGTAATACGTTGCGTCGTGATTGGTTGCATCAGGAACTGTTCTAACCAGACGGATAAAATAATTCGTCGCTTCTTATGTTTTCCCTGTGACCAACATACAACAGATAAGCTAATTTAATCATTATTTTAGATAAATTTTTAAAACTAAATTTGTATTTCCTTGAAAACGAGTTTAGTTAATTATCATTTAGTTTAATTTTGTTACTGTGCTAACCAGCTGGTTATTTGGAATTAATATGTTATAAACTTGTTTAATATTTATTTAAAGAACCAATGTTTTGTTCAGTTCAATAAAGACTTCTCTTGAAGTTTGAATAAGTAACTGTTTTTATTATGTTTCCTATCTTTTTCTCATTTCAGTCAGCCATGGACTTCTTGTAAATAGGTAGGTGCATTACAAGCACGAAAATATATCTCTGCCTCCATTCATTCACGATACAGACGATCTTCATCGGACTTCTTTCAAAAATTTTACTGTACGTATGTTCGAAAAGCAATATAAAAATACAACAATTTTTCAACATTTACGACCAAGAAGTCTTACAAAAATTCTTGCAACATCCCTTTAGAAATGATCAGTGTTGTGACTGATCTAGATAATTTGATCTAAATCACTGATCTAATTCATTTAGTATGGTTTTTGATCTGATCTAGATCCTTTTATGTATTCAGATCTTGATCTGGATCTAGATATAAAAACTGTAAACTACAATCTTAAGAAAAGATCAAATATGCGAGTATGGCATCCAATATGACCTAAACTAATTACAGTGTGTTCAAAAAAATTCTAACTCCGAGTAGGCTATGAATAAAAAATGTATGTCAATTTGAAATTATTTAATTAAATGTCAATTTGATACGAAATATTGCCAATTTTATTATTTATAGAAATCAATGCTTTTCTTCTTGAAACCTTGTTTTAGATATAGAATTAAATTAGAAAACGGTAAATGGCAATATTCTATATCCTTATGTATTATCTTTTCTCTTTAAAATCACATTTCACGATCAATTTGGACGACTTGATTGTTGAAATAAAAAATGTTCAGACACACGTTTCTGTGTTCATAGCCTACTCTGAATTATGTTTTTTTCTGAACACACAGTATGTTTCTAATATTTCTTCCTATGTGTAAGGCATAAGGCTAGTTATATTATGTGTAATTAATTTAATTTTTGTATCCCTACTTAATTAATAAGTAATAAAACGCATTAAATCGTTACTGATCTATTATATGATCTAAGAAAATAGATCCCATATCCCAGATCTGATCTGATCCAATTGTAAAAATTGACCTATGATCTGATCTAGAACATATTAATTGTAAAGATCTCGATCTTAGTCTAGATCCTTTATAAATTGATCTGTCACAACACAGGAAATGATATAACTACAAAACAGAACACAATAAGACACTTTGACGTTATGATCAATGCAACATTTAATGATGCTTCTCACCTAATTGGGGAAACAAAAATATCTCACTACTTCTTGTCCTTCAACAGAATAGAATATTGTTTTCTTTCTAAAATTCTACCGTTTAATAACTTAGTTGTGTCTAATTTAGTGTAGCTTGACTTGAGCGCATTACCCGCGTTTAAATTTCCCGCCGAGTGGAAACAGTGCGTCTAATCCCATCCGGGGAAGCGACCAACGGCGCGTCGCCACGTTCATCACGGTGACAGTTGACTGCGGTAATCGGCGACAATGGACAGTATGTTTGTGTATTGGTCCGACACAATCCTCACAATGCCCATCCTATAAGCCGCTTACAGAAACAGTGTACCAAGCTACTTGTGATAGACCTGATATTAGGTGATGACTCCAGCAGGATTAGGATGTTCTATTGAAGGACTTGCTTGTGTCACAAAGGGAGAATATACTCAAAATATAAAAAACCAAAAAGAAACGACTTTTAAAATAAAATATTTTATTATAACGTGTATTTCACATATTCATTTTCAATGTTTGTTAACGGTAGTTACAAATATTTTCATCATTTTTCTAACTTGATTTAACCCTGAAGAGGATCATAGTAATGATCTAAACGTAGGTTTCAAATCAATAAAGGTGTACAGACTGCAGTTCCGAATACTTTATTTTCCCCAATATTTATAAATACCTACACAAATTACCTACAGTGAAATTTCGCTATAAATACTTACATGAATTAAAATCAGATAGTAAGAAATCTGTGAAAATATGGGATCATTTTCCCAATTTTTTCGTTTTGAACACAAACTTTACAAATACTGTATTTGCAGTTTGAATCATACTTTGTTTGTCTGCATTTTTCACTAAAAATATGACACTCGAATAAAGAATAGACACACAATTGCAATTTGCCAGAGCGCATCTAGCAGCAAAGCATGGAACTAACAGTTGCTATGGTTACCACTTCCAAACAGACATCAGCCGTAGACCTATACACTCCAGCCATCATTTTAGTTGAATAATCGTATGATCTTCAATATTATCAAACAAAAAAGTTACCCCAGTCACAACTTCAGGTTTTAAACTCATTTTTATTAAACACAACGAACAAATCACAATAAAGAATTAGGTTAACACTGAATGACAGATACAAACATATTGACACTTGAAATTAGGGAGCGTAAAGTAAGACAACGAGGGGAGGTTTGTTTCTATCTCTCTCTTGCATGTGACGTCAAATCTGTGGGTGTCTATTGCGAGATTACTGTCGAAATCTTTTATTGAATACTTTCTTCAAAAGCCGATCTTATCAATAGTTTTCCACGTGGAACTATTTTGCTAGTAATTTCCATATGTCGGCGATTAAACCATCTAACATTAAATAGCGCTGAATCTCAGGACTAGGGCAATAAATCTGCGGGCAGTACGGCCATGTAACCAGTGGCGTGCGGCGGATTTTTTCCGCTCTAAGTGATTTATTTGGTTGGAATTCGATCCGTGAAGGAGAGATCCATCTCAGGCATAAGGGCCGCAATAGTGCGTAACGTGTAAAGGGTTAGGTTCGAATAGAAAGGTAATTGGCGGGATAGTTGCTAACGTTCTCTATTGAAAGAGAAATAAATATGTCGATCAGATTAGATATATGTTTATTACGAAAGCTTAGAGGGGCCACAGAAAATAATAATTTATTCTTGAAATTTCAACATTTTTCTTAAAATTTCACCTTTTCAAAAAATTGAAATTTCAACTTTTTTCTTATATATATATATATATATAATCATCATTTTTTCTAACTTGATTTAACCCTAAAGAGGATCATAGTAATGATCAAAACGTATGTTTCAAATCAATAAAAGTGTACAGACTGCAGTTCCGAATACTTTATTTTCTCCCACATCAATCTCCAGTCGATCATAGTTACTCCAACTATTTATAAATATTAAATGTTTTCATAGTTAACAAACGAAGAATTTTAAAAAAGACAACAGTATGGAGCCAAAACATACCAAGTAGGAAATTTGACAAAACAAATCTATTGTGGCCAGCACAAGACCTCTCGCCATTTCCATATTAGAGTATATAAGTATTGTATTGCACTTCGCTTTCGAACCGTCGTTTTATAACAAACTATTACAGAACTATTATTTAACATGTCTTCTGTACACATATAATTCTAATTATATCTATTTTTCATTGTATGAGGAAGTTTCTAAATGTCAGAGATTCTTCCAATTCATTAACCAGATTGGCGGTATTTCTGATGAATATATGCATTTTTCCTATAATTTCAAATATTTAATTAATAAAACAATAAGAAAGATTAAATATACTTCCCAGAAAAAGTTATGAGAATGTCACTAAAACTGTTGATTTTTGACACTGACATGTGTCATTTACAAACTATGTTACAAACATTGGAATTTGTCAAATGGTTTCCTTAGTGCCTTAGTCTCTGCGATCAGATTACTCTATATATTATACTGTCTTTATCTCTAAATATATACAAGATATAATAAAAATTTTAAGTGTATTAGATGGAGAATTTTATGTTCTTCAATATCCCAAAAATTTATATTTAGGAAAATTTTTCTAAGAAACTACTACTTCCGGTTGTTCAATTGTTACCAAAATCTTTTTAGCTCTTCCCAGGAATGTCAAATTGCGCAAACTGCAGTTAAATATTTTTTGTCTTATAGTTTTTGAGGAATCGTGTCTACAACATCCAGACATGCATACACACACACGCATACACACACACACACACCATTTCAAAAATGTTATAATCGGATTCTAGGGACCTTAAATCGTGCTTATTCAATAAAATCTGGATATGCGATTTTTAGCATGAATCCAATACCTCTCTTAGCGAGAGGTAAAAAACAGTGTCAAGGACAAGAGAAAGAAATAATGAGTAATAGTTTATTATTATTGTTTACATAATTAATTAAATTGATCTTTAGGAAAAATACAGAAGTAACCGAAACGGACGAATTCCAGGTAGGGAACGACCTAGAGAAGACTTCGGAGGCGATTCATGAAGATTAATGAAAAAGCTATCATTGCAGATGTTTTTAAATTTGTTTCATATCATTTGCTGTTCGGGTACTGTTCAACTCTGTTCTTGTATATAATCTTGCCTTATAATAATAAATATAATTAATATAACTGTCATTTTCAATCGAGAATTTAAAATTACCTACTTAAGTTTTTTTTTTACTTTAACATTTCCTATATTTAAAATTAATTTATATAAACCAAAATCACGGCAGCGACATCTGTCATTATTGTAAAAATCCGCCGTTACCGACATAATCACCGATCGATATACCTGTCAAATACGCGAGGCGAACATTGCTGAAATGTCAAATATCGACACCTACTTATTATTTATTACGAACAAAACATCAGCAAATAAATATATTATCAGTCATAAACAACGTCTATTATTACAGATAAATTTTCGCTAGAAGAAGTACTCTAATGAATGTAAGTATTTGGAAATTGACTTAACCCCAGTATTTTAAACTAACCCTTTTCAGAAGTACAACCTATCTCATTAAAAAAAGTGATTTTCATTATCGTCGGCCAAAAAATTTGATATAATTCTCGTGCGTGAAGTATTTTACAGCGCTCCAGCTAATAAGGCACTCGCCTTATGGGCTCGTGCCTTAAACAAAGCTGTCGCGCTGTAAAATACAACTTACACGCACTCGAATGTAAATAACTATTAAAAGATACACTTGTTTGGTTAGTTTTTCCCTATAATTTGGAGTTTAGTTCTGCCATCTGCCAGAAGTGCCGATCGCGAATACCTATTGGCTTTTAAAACTATTTTTCAATTTTAACCTATCTAAATTTCTAAAAACATAGCTATTTTACAAGACTGCTTGCATAGTTAACACAGTCACCGCAAGAAGCGCTAAAATTATACCGCCGAAATCCGCCATTATTTACTTAATTTGTATTGCCTAACAATAACTCTTCGCTGGAATAATGTCTAGTTCTATTCCATTAGAGAAATTACTTGTCAATATTATTCTCCATAATCCGTTTCCAATCTGCAAAATCAACTAATCAAGTTAACAAATCATCACATACGACTCGTATACACAAACTATTTACTTCCCATAAAGCTTGGTGATCTGCGCCAATTGATTTCGTATCAAATCAAATCTCAATCCGATCAGCATACGTTTCAAAAGCCTTCAGAAGGACAGACAACGTATTTCAATTATTATGGAGATGATATTCACCATCGATTATTCAGACCTGAATTTTTAGCGAAAGAGGAGTTAATTTCAGACGCGTTAATTCCATGTCGTTGATTCATTCCAGCTCAAAGATGGGAATTTACATATTTATTTATTTTTTTCAGATAACTGTTTACGTTAAAGTTTCTACCGTTTTAAAGTGTGATTTATATTTGAAGTTTTTTGTGATGTGGAAAACTACATTGACAATCTGCCATTAGTACTAAAAAGGAATTTGTGGTTCATGCAGGATGGTGCACCGACTCATTTTCAGCGTACTGTAAGAAATTACCAGTATTAATATAACAAGAGAGTGAGAATAAATTGAAAATAATTTGACAGATTTTTAGAAAACTTGTTGTCAGGCAATAGAATACGACATTTTCTAAATTTTAAGTCATAATGCTAATGCTAACCAATCAGAAGAGTATATGTTCGTGGACGACAGCTTGATTTTGACGATATTTACGACAGGCAATTGACATCTCTCATCATTTTGTTATTTTTGAATATTTCTGTCACACTAAAAATGAGTGTCACTCAAAAAGATTTGCAACTAATACAGTTAAATGAACAATGTAGATATATTTATGTTAAAAAAGACATGTCGATTTAATGCAAAGTCATAATGCTAATGTTAAAGTAAATACATAAGTTTACAGCTTACATGACAACAAGTTTAAGAAAGAAATTGGAGATTTCTTTTCTAATTTATCGAACTCTCGAATCATGTTTAATCAGATTATTTTTAGATTTACAAATTTGTTTCAAACAACGGAAAGCCACTGTCTTGCTATTGTGTCGCCATCTACTATCGTATTTAACTATTATCGGTTTCAAAAGTAAAGTCCCCTGAGTTTAGGACACTGCAACATTTACAAAATTAAACAAAAAAAATCTGTTGTGGCAAGCACAATACCTCTCGCCATTTTCATATTAGGCTATATAAGTTTTTAACATTTCTGGTTCACACAAAAAAATCTAATTACATCTATTTTTACCTCCCGCTACCCTTGGTAAGGGAGGTATAGGGATCGTGCTAAAAATCGGATATAGAGATTTTAGTGAATAAGCACGTTTTGATGTCCCCAGAATCCGATTTTAACATTTTTACAATGATGTCTGTAGGTATGTATGTGTGTGTGTCTGTGTGTGTGTGTGTGTGTGTGTGTGTGTGTGTGTGTGTGTGTGTGTGTGTGTGTGTGTGTGGATCTTGTGGACACGATTACTCAAATACTATCAATCAGAAAAATTTGAAATTTTGTATATCCATTCTATACTAATGTGGGAAGAGCTCATTAGTTTTTAGTGTATATCGGATAACCGGAAGTATCATTTATACAAGCTTTTAACAGTTTTTCTTGTAAAAAATTCATTGAATATAATTTTTTAGCAACTTTTACCAATACAAATTGAATATAATGGTACAATCTTCAATTCTACGATAATAGCATTTAGTAAATAACTTGAAATAATTTTATATTATATTATAAAATAATTTATTTTTGTACATCACTTTGCCTCTGCGTCAAACAAAAACAATACTTTAATAACAAATTTGACATATTTGAACAAATGTCACTGTCACGCAGCAATTTTCTTTAAAATTAATAATGAAACCGTGTTAAGAAGAATTTAGTAGTTTAAATATGATTCTAATGAAATTAAGGTTTGTAAAAATAATATATTTTCCATCATACATAAATATTAGATATACAGGATAATTCGATTTAAGTTTGATGTTTGCAGCATTATATATCAAACAGGTCTCAATAAGAACGTGATTTCAAAGACTCAAATAATAGTTTGCAACTACACATTTACGAAATGGATAATGTACGGCGAAGAATTTATACAGATTGCGTTTGAGAGCATAAGGAAGTTGGTGATGATTTTGACAATAAAGTGTGTGTGACGATTTTTCCTTCAAATATATTAATGATCCAAAACTTCGCAAAGTTAGTATTTAATACTCTTATATAATTTGAAACAACATATTAGATTTTGACTATATTTGATAAACCAGATGTAGTACTTAATTTGAAGCTCTAACAGATTTGGCGGGAGGTCATGTGTTGGCCACATCAGATTTTTTATTTTTCAATTCATTCTATGAACAAATATCCTCCTACTCTTGTAAATGTTCGAGATTCTTTCAAATCATTGACGAAATTGCTGGTATTTCTGAAGGGTATATGATGAATTATATGTATAGTAAGCACGTGTTTAGTTGACACTGATAGTGTACATACTTTTATAACAATTTTAGATGTTGATGGAGTCTTTTCCTCATTATAACAACAGCATATTATATTACTATTACATTTCGACGTCCATGTACGAATTCTATATCTATCTATAATTTTAAATATTTAATTAATGATAAAATAAGAAATACTAAAAGTACTTCCCAGAAAAAGTCTTCAGTAATGTTTGGACTTTTGACACTGACATTTATGTCAATTACAAACATTTTAATTTTTCAACTGGTTCCATAGGCTGATTGTTCATTATAAAATGGGTTATTTTATATACAGGGAATTTATTTTAACATGCAACATATGGTCAACCATTTCCACTATTGTCAAAAAATGACAGCAATGTAATATTTGTCCATTTTAAAATGCAACATACAAAATTTGTAGTTTTGTATTATCAAAACTAATTTCCAATAAATTAGCCTACATCGATTAACAAAAAATCAAAACATGAATGTTGCGCATCTCAACAAACTTTAGCTTACAAAAATTCATAACTTTCATTTAATTAATGTTAAAAAAAGTACCCCCATTCACACTGAGGCAATATTCTAGTAGGTAATAAGAATTGACACCATTTGTGACGTGTTCTGGACGTATCTTCTGTGCTGCAATTCTATTTATAATGTTGCATTTTAAAATGGACAAATATTACATTGCTGTCATTTTTTGACAATAGTGAGTAACCATGGAAGTGATGAACCATAATGTTGCATTTTAAATAAATTCTCTGTATATATATATATATATATATATATATATATATATATATATATATATATATATATACAGGGTGTCTCTTAAATAGGGGGACATGGCTTAACCACAGATTCCTGAGGCTAAAATAAGACGATTTAACCTAACTTGCTTCTACCGGAAAGTGTACCATTTAGCCAGAATTCTGCTTCAAAGTTCTTCGAATAAAAAATAATTTTGCTTATAATATTCGGACCCTTTATTCGATTTGGATGAAATTTGGTATGACAGTTTATATGCTTATAAGTCATCTTTTAAGGTGATACTTGTTATTATTAGTAAACCACTAGTGTATGAAACTTAGGTCTCCCAACATTAATTAGACCGTAACTTTTTAATGGCAATGCCGAAAACGTGAAATTATTTTTCTTCAGAAAGATACATTCAATAGTAAACTTTTGTCTCTATGTGTAATATGTGATATCTGTTACGGTTCACACAGAAAAAAATAAAATCTGAGTGTCTGCACTGCTAAATTTTTAAAATAAATTTAATCTAGCAATCTATCCAAATGTCAAACAAGTAATTTTTAATGACAGTAACGAGTTGTCAATCTTTACAACTTGTTTAGGAGTAAGCTAAGATATGTAATCGTTTTATTTATAATAATGGTAGTAAAATACTATTAGGCCGAACACACGGATGTTACTAATTTTAGAATATTGCGAAGAAAATTTTTGACAACCCGTAAAACAATTGTTACTGTCATTAAAAATTACTTGTTTGACATTTGGATAGACTGCTAGATTAAATTTATTTTAAAAATTTAGCAGTGCAGACACTCATATTTTATTTTTTTCTGTGTGAACCGTAACAGATATCGCAAATTACACAGAGAGACAAAAGTTTACTATTGAATGTATCTTTCTGAAGAAAAATAATTTCACGTTTTCGGCATTGCCATTAAAAAGTTACGGTCTAATTAATGTTGGGAGACCTAAGTTTCATGCAATAGTGGTTCACTAATAATAACAAGTATCACCTTAAAAGATGACCTATAACCATATAAACAGTCATACCAAATTTCATCCAAATCGAATAAAGCGTCCGATTATTATATGCAAAATAAATTTTTTTTCGAAGAACTTTGAAGCAGATTTCTGGCTAAACGGTACACTTTCCGGTAGAAGCAAGTTTGGTTAAATCGTCTTATTTTAGCCTCAGGAATCTGTGGTTAAGCCATGTCCCCCTATTTAAGAGACACCCTGTATATATATATATATATATATATATATATATATATATATATATATAATATTTAATTCAGTATATCTATAAATCTATAGATTTAATAAAAATGTTCAATGTAGACAGCATGTTAAACAAAAATTATTGCCAGATTTACTGTCTATAGGGTGAGTTCTACTATGGGTTAAGCTTAAGTTAACTTACTTACATAACACCCTGTATTTTAAAGTACATAATCAAATCCAAAGCGACGATTATCAATAAAAACGTAAGTTCCCTGTATGGTATCTGGAGTATCGAATTATCCAATTTAATATCTTCCAATTCAATAAGATATCGTCCTCTAAGGACCGAAATTAAATTGCATGAACGAAAGCAATAAGAAGTAAACGCAGGCATAGAAAATTATAATATTAAAAGGCCAAAATTAAATACATTTTACTTTATATAAAATTAATCCACTCAAGAATCCCTCGGGACGCAGTTCGGAGTTGAACTTCCTGCTCCCAGGGAGCCTGGAAACAAAGAAACATACCCGACCACAGCATACTACCATTCTATCTCGAATTAGAAAAATGATACTGGTTAAATATTAATTAAAACCTTTGTTTGCTTCGAAGTACAAGTGTGTCTGAAAAATGGCGTTTTGATGGGGAGAACTTAATGTAGTAAAAGATAAAGTTTTGTTTACCAAATATATAAAAAACAAAATGAGTAGTTCTTAATGTCTTTATAATTACAAACAGTTTCTTACATGCTATTTGTTTTCCAATCATTAACGATGTAATGTCTTGATCTATATTCAGAAACAGGAAAATTCTAGATACGGTACACTGTAAAATAATCTGATAGAAATAAATATAATTACGGGTAATATAACCGGAATAAATGGCGTATTTTTAATGTTATGCTAATGTTAGATCGATGATAATTATGGAGCGAATAGTACTTACATATGTAAGATTATTGTAGTAAATTTATTGTTGTATATGCTACATACATTAAATATAACGAGGTTAAAAAATAATAAACTTTTTTTTAATTCAAAACATCTTGTTTTAAAGTGCCGTTAGACATGAGTTAACTCTAAAGGCTAGTTTATGTAAGTTGTAACATAAAGACTTTACCTTAGCATGAGCATTAAACATTTCATTATAAATAAGTTTTAATATAATATAATATATATAGTAGAAGTCATAGTAGAACTTTGTCGTAAAACGATTTAGCAATTGCATCCATAAACCAACAATGGGGATCTTTAGTTTGCGGTTACCTACCCCTAATAAATGATACCAGCAGGCAAGGGCAGGGTCGGTTCCTTTATATTAAGAATTATTTGAAAGAAAATATTTCACGATATTTTTATATAAGATTTAAATGTTATTATAAAAACAAGTACAAACGATAAATTTTAAAATGAATGCAGGTTATTATTATTTATTTATTTATTTATTGAAACTAAACTTATATAACTTTATAAAAATTATAAATTACCTACCAAAAACTATCTAATCTACGTCACAGAATATTAAAAAAATTATTATGGCTTAACGAATAACAATAAAGACTTTCTAAAATTACATATCACTTTCAGTTCAGATGAAGTTTTGTAAAAAAATATTTAAAAAATATAGTGGAGGACCCCTATTGCGTGATAGGGATGTTGCAATAATTTTTAGATGCCTTGTATGGATTAAATTTTAAAAAATATTGGTCTCTAAATAGTATCAATTTTGAAAATATAACGAAATATTAGATATTTTACAATTAATAATTGAAATATGTGTAAAAATTTGAAAAGTCTGCATTAATTTTAAAATTTATCGTTTGTACTTGTTTTTGTAATAACATTTAAATCTTATGTAAAAATATGATGAAATATTTTCTTTCAAATAATTCTTAATATAAAAGAACCTACTATGTCCTTGCCTGCTGGTATCATTTATTAGGGGTAGATAACCGCAAACTAAATGTCCCCATTGTTGGTTTATGGATGGAATTGCTAAATCGTTTTACGACAAAATGTTCTTCTAATATGAATTCTACTATAACTTTACATTACGCTGTTCGGTTCATTTCCTTACTTTTTAGGCAAAACCAATAAGAGCAGGCTGGTAATGTCATTTATTGTAAAAGCGATACGTCTTTTTCATCATAAATATATATATATATATATATATATATATATATATATATATATATATATATATATACATTATTCAATTAACTGTATTAGTTGGACACCTTTTTCAATCACTCATTTTTCATCAAAACAATGAGACAGAACTCTTCATAAATAACAAATGTCAAATTTACAGTCACAAATATCTTCAGAATCAAGTACCGTACATGGACATAATACTGTTCTGTTTGGCCGCGATTAGCATTTTGCATTAAAAATTTAAAAACTGTCATATTCTAAGGTTACGGCATAATACTAAGGCTAAGGTTAAGGTTACAACTACATATACACAGAAAAAAACCTTTTCTAAATTGTAGTTAAATTAACTAAATCAATTCCTTATTTTTCAGTCTACTAATATGTTTCATTAAAATATCTAAGTTGATTTAGCTAAATTTCCTAAAATTGTAACAACAAATTAAATACAAAATCAGATGAAGATTAAATAAAATAAGTAATTAAAATAATCATTTGTATATTTAAATTAACGACTTGTAACAAAATATTTATTACCTATTTCGGATTAGTTAAATGTTAAAGTAAAATTTGTAAATTATGCTAAATTATTAGACAAATTGCCTAATAAAATAATATCTAAATATAATTAGACAAAATTTCAATTCTTTTTTTTTCTGTGTACAGTAGCACTCTAATTATTAATGCAGTCATAATGCTAATGCTAAAGTAAATACAATGTGTTAAAAAAAATTCTAACTCTGAGTAGGCTATGAATAAAAAAAAGTATGTTAATTTGATAAATTCCAACGACTAGTTTTTAACCAAACATGATACAAAACACTTGAAAATTCAAACAATGGGAACAGTATTATACTGACTGATAAAACCCCGTTACCCCGATAATTTTCCGCTACCAAGTAAATAAATTTATCTCACCAAATACCACACGACCTCTCAGATTTTCTCAGATAAACTTTTATTTTTAAGCACTCATTTTTGCTTTTAAGCAAAATCACTCAAGCAAACTGACATTAGGTAAAACCCCTCCTCCTTCGGAGTCGGGATTTACCATGCAGTTTGCTTTCGTGTTTGTTGCTAAGCATTCGATTCTACGGTCAAAATTACATAGGTACACCAATTTTCAGAATTTTCGAACACCGCATACAATCTCTAAAGCAAAATAACTGAAAATGGCAAAAAATCGCAAAAATCTAAGGTGTACCCCTTCGATTTTTTCAGATTTTGGCCATTTTCAGGGGTTTTCAAGATTTTATTCATAAAAAAATAAACCGGTTGGACAAAAATTATGAAAATTGCTATACTTATGTATTTTTGCAAAATAAAAATTTATATAAAAATATAAATATAAAAAAAAAAAAAAATATAAAATCAGGAGGTCTTGTGATATCACTTCTGAAAATATTTAATTAAATGTCAATTTGACCCGACATATTGTCAAAAATATTATCTAAGGAAATCAAAGCATTTTTCTTTTTGAATCCTTATTAAAAAAAAAAAAAAATGAAAAGGGTGAATGGCAATATTCCGAATCCTTATTTATTATCTTTTCTCCTAAAAATTACATTTCACGATCAATTTTATTTTGACAACTTGACTTTTGAATTGAATAATGATTAGACATACGTTTCTGAGTTCATAGCCTACTCCGAAGTAGGTTTTTTCAGAACACACTGTAAATAAGTTTACAACTTCTAAAAACCAGCCTTCATTTACCCCTAACCTTGAAATTAGGTGATAATAATGTCCGGTTGCACCAAAATAACTTAAATATTAAAATACATAAATTTCTTATAAAAATATTTCTTTAGTATATAAATACTATTAGGTATCCCACATTATTTTTGCTTTCAAGTCACACATGTCGTAAGAAAAGTCGGGTGATCTGAAATTCCACCTTTGTCGTACCTTTGGTCTTCTCGGCATTATCAATTTCGCATTAGCGGCAAGTGTCTGCCTTGTAAAGGAATCCTGGGTGTAAATAAAAATCAATAGTTATCTTGGAAGACGGCGAGATGCTTTTAGCTGCTCGTTGTCGCTCGGTCCGTATTAAAGTTTCAATGTCCGATGACGATACGTCAGCGTCGGCTTTCTCGGTGATTATTGCCGCTTTTAAAGCGACATCGCGACGTCTAAGACAGAGAAAAGGGTCGCCCACTGACGGCTTAATTTTTAATACGCAACTCAGGCTATTGAAATTTGGGGATATTTTCAGCGGTACGAAAATAAACGACAAGATTCTACTGTAAAATAATACGTATATTTTTGACATCCAAAGTCTAAATCTGTACTTTAGAGGCAAAATATGTTAAGTCCAATGCTGACGAAAATGAGCTTTATGTTGTAAGTCACACATTTTGCAGTAAATTATTTAATAGTAAACCGTATTATGCAAACATAATGTTTAGGGGGTTAGGGCGCGACAATTGGTCTTTTTGCCTCTGGGGTACAGAAATACAGGGTACCTTAAAGTTTAAAAATAGAAAAAACAGAATACATTCCATAAGCCACTTGGTAAATATTAGTTCTTTAAATCGAATAATCAAAGTAGGTATAGGAGCAAAACAAAATTTTAAACCAAGTCACTTATGAAATGTAACATGGGTTGCCTATTTTTAAACTTTAAGGCGGGGACTTAATAAAATGGGCAACCTGTGTTTAGAAATTATTATTATTATTATTTTTATTATTATTATTATTATTATTGCTATTATTATTATAGTGAAAGTGAATAGGCAGAATACTTATTTCATCAACCTGAAAACAAAAACCTTATAAAATAAAATATAACTTGCAGAAACTATTTATTGTTAAATAATGAAGAAGAAAAAATATTAATATTAATCGTACATATTAATGAAATTTACAAGTATTTCTAGGTTAATCTCTATTCCTTTTACGGAATATAAAATTGTCTGAAATAATTGTAGTTGATTTTTATACCATACGTTGGCATGGCAATGTTTACATTAAATTTTATATCGATCGAATATCGATTTCGTCACTATTTTGTCACTGGTCAACGGTGGACTATTGTTCCGTTGAAAGCCGTTCGAAAAATATATTTTTTCAATATTTCTTTTGTTATCAAACTTTAATTAAATTATGTAATTTTAGAATGAAAAATTATGACAATTGGCATCTAGGTACATAATTAGTAGCTGTCATTCTGTCACGAGCCCCCATATCTGCTTATCAAGAAAGATCAACAAAGTCACATGACTGCTCGCGCCTTATAAATTAGTATACCATGTTAACGTACTAGTATATGACGTCATTAGTTCATTACTTTAGTAATACTATTTGATGACGTTAGTAATCAGTTTAATCGTTTCTACCATTGCTTATTAACGTTTCCAATAGACTTTGTAGTATCTATATTACTGTACAGTACTACGATTATAAAAGTTACACCGCTCGCTATAAAAAAAAAACGCAACATAAAAATATTTTTAGACTGCAATACTGCAATGGGGGATTACACCATTTTTTTTTATAATTTCATCTGAAAATATTAGGAAAACTAAGACTATTAATGAAAATCCGGTGAAAAAATTCCTATTAATAAGCGATTTATGGTCTCCCGAATTTTGAAAAGATTGACGTGACGTCACATTTATGTGTTTTTTTATCAAACTGTTTTCATCATGGACCTAAATGTTCTTGAAATATATGCTATTTTAAGTTATATTTACATAAAAATAAATGAATATTATAACACTGTATAAGTCTACATACTTTATAATTACAGGTGTATTTAAATTATTAAGTTTAACGCAAGTAATTTATGTTAAAATAAAAACTGTTTGAAAACTGCTGTACAGGAATGTTAGCCCCTGCTTTCGAATTTGAATTTCTTAACTTCCATTGGTAGTAATCCCCACCTCATAACACGCTATTTGTAATGCATGTATAGGTGGTCTCTCGGTCGCCAATCAAAATATTTTCATATTAGTGTTGAAGCGCTATAACCAAAAACCCTTTATTTCCGAAATATCTCAATTATACCATTTCATTTTTTTATATTCGTTATTCAGCATATACATTCGTATTTTTTTACTATTTTCCTTTAATTCGATTGAGCCGTAATCCCCCATTATTCTTATATACGTATACTTCAACGAACATTGTCTTGTCTAATGTATTTTACTATTTTTAGGAACAATATTTATCAATACATGATTTTAAAGCAGAAAATAGTAATTGAAACAAATATTTAAAAAAATCGTTCTTTAAACGTAAACTTTGAATTGTCCTTTCTTAAAACAGCATTTTATTTAAAGCAAGGTTATATTGTAACATTTTACTACTTGAAGCGATTGCCATGGTACAAATCAGAATGAATACACTTCTGTTTAATTCTATGTGTGGTGTAACCCAACCTATTTTATTTTCGGCCATTCTACCTATCTGTTCTATCACACCCCTTGAATCTGTTTGGGTAAAGCGACACCCGGGAGCAGTTTCAGGCGGCCACAACGGCTTCAGTAACTGCCTGAAAAACAAAACACTGTCCCACACGCCTACTGAAATACAAAGGGCGTACTACTCTTACTCTACAGTGGAAAATATAGCAGATTTAATTCAAGAAAGAAACTTCAGTGTGTTCAAAAAAATCGTAATTCGTAGTAGGCTATGAACAAAAAAAAAAAAACGTACGTCAATTTGAAAGCATTTAAGTAAATGGTCAACGTATTGTCAAAAATGTTTACTAAATAAATGAAAGTTTTTCCTTAAAAAGTCTCGATCAATCTTTTTCTCTCGCTAAGAGAGATTTAGGATTCGTGCTAAAAATCCCATATTCAGATTTTACAGCCCGATTCACAAAAAGGTTTAAGCTAATCCTTATTTTTGGATTAGTAAATTCTATTCTATTCCGATATTTAAAATTTAATTTTCATGATATTATCAATAAAGGTAGATACTAGGAATAGATTAGACTATATTTATAAACTGTGAAAATTAGAGTAGAATTCGCTAATCCAAAAATGAGCATTAGCTTAAACCTTTTTGTGAATCGGGCTGTTAATGAATAAGTATGTAAGTAATCCGATTTTGTCGCAGATATCGGTAATGATAATGACATATTTGTACCGTGCGGACGTTTACCAGGCGTCATCTCACGAACACTCATTGCTGGCGTGGAGAGTGCACCAAAAGGGTCACTTTTGTGCCATTTAAAATTTGAAATATTTGGCGCCGGTTGGGATCGAACCCGGTTCCCCCAGCAGATTGGCACACCTAGAAATAGGTAATATGCCGTGATGATATATTTATTTACACAATCCGATTTTAACATTTTTACGATGATATGTGTGTGTGTATGTGTGTGTGTGGATGTTGAATAAAAAAAGATTTCTCAAATTCTATAAGACAACACCTGTTTAACAAAGGATTCCTCAATCTGACATTAATGGGAAGAGCTGACTAGGTTTTGGTAACAATTGGACAACCGGAACTACCAGTTTCTTAAAAAATTCTTCTAAATATTTTTTTTTTAATTTGTTACCTATTACAAATATTACAGAGCATAAAATTCTGTATCCGATACAAGTTTCTTTTATCTTCTATAGATTTACAGATAAAGAAATATAAATATATAAAATATTCTGTTGTAATGCATCTCACAGCCCAAACAACTTAAAAAAAATCAGTTGAAAAATTGAAATGTTTGTAAATGACAGATAAATGTCAATGTCAAAAATGCAGAAGTACATATATTAAATATTTCTCATTTTATTATTAAGGGGTCCCGTGGCCGCGTGCCTGATTATATTTCATATTTTAAATGGCACAAAAGTGACCCCTCCCAACTAACATTTTCGGAGCTTATAGTCACAAACTTTTAAATATTAGTTTTACAGATGGTATATAAATGTTACATGAATATATGAAGTTATTTTAAAGTTATGTAGTATTACCACTTGTTTCGAAGTTATATTAGTAATTTGTAACGTTACATTTGGTGATATATTCGTAACGTTTTATAAATATGTAAGAAAAATATTACTGTTATCACCATTATATAACTTGAGTATTCAGTAGCTTAAAGTTTTATACTAAAGTTTTATAAGAGTAATCAATGTTAAAATTATACTTCTACACTTACAATTTTTTTAAGAGTTTCAAATGATTCTCTTATATAAATTTAGGAACAAAATTCTAAATGTAGGGAAATATTAGTGACAGATGTTAGTATTATAAAACTTTTGTATTTATAAATTATAATTTAGTATCTGATTCTTCCATGTCTTTTTCCGATACACAATTGCTTTTTCTACTCCTAATTGGGTATTGACTTTTCATCTTTTAATGATTTGGACTAAACTGTTTGATTTTTACAACGCGTCCAATGTAAAAATTCCATCTGTTTTCTACATCTATAGCACTATAGTTAGTAATGGCCTATTTCATCTTGCTTCAAAGGTTTGAACAATTTTGAAACATATGTGGTAAACACCTCGGTAAACACTGTAGTGTAAACTATAACATGTTGTTAATTGTATAATATTGTTTTACATTAATTGGTAAGTAGGCAAACTACGCGTCTATATCAGTAACCTTGAAGGACTCAGTTCTGTCAAAATTTTCTTAAGCTAAAAGGATCTATTTCGTGACGTTTTAAAAAACGTTAGTTCTTTCTGCCCAACCTTGCATTCCTAAGTAAATACTAACAGCATCCACATCAAATGGCTTTAAAACCAAACGCCATCCTGCCCAAGATCCCCATCCCGGAATCCAAACTCCTACCGGAAACGGCTGGTCCGGGTGAAAAGAGCAACGGATTCTGTACGTCGGAGTCTGCATGAAACAAACTTGTGATTCGAAGCAGTGCGCGCCATGGCACAGTTTGAAAAGATCATTCCCCGGACGCCAACTTTTGATGTCCACTGGCCGGAAACATCGCACCCGCCACGTGACCATGTATGGAAAAGCACAACTTTGAAACGGAAGTTATTTGATGAAGTTGGAGATGGATCTTAGATGACGAATTATCTTAATGGCGAGCAATAAGACAGACATACAAGTTTATGTTACTAATAGGAGTGAATCACTGACATTAATTAATTACTATAGCAGCATTAAGATTTATATAGTATTCGAATGAATAACTGGACTCCACTTTTAGGTCTATTACATTAATCGAAAAGGCAAAACCAGTTCCTATATGACATGTCTTCTGAAGTATTTTTTGTGTTATAACATTTTTATCTTTCATTGCTTTTTTTTGTCTGCACTTATAAAGCGGCATTTTATCCACTAAAATTATATTACTAAACTTTAATTATGAGAATGGATACAAGTTTGGTATGAATTTAAATCTTATTTGTTCAATAAAAGTTTACCCTTCTTGAATTCATGCTAAAAATCGTATATCCACAATAAGCACTAGAATCCGATTTTAACATTTTTACAATGATGTGTGTATGTGGATGTATGTGTATGTCTGGATGTTGGAGGGACGGTTTCTCAAATTCTAAAGACTAAAGAATAATTTAAGTACGTTTTCCTTAATCTGACATTACTGGGAAGAGCTGAAAAGGTTTTGGTAACAATTGGACAACCGAACGAATAAAAGTTTTTTAAAAATATCTTCTAAATATCTAATATTACAATATTTACCTAAAGAATATAAAATTCTCTGTCCGATACATTGAACATTTTTATTATATCTCAAATAACTCCATGGAAAACAGAAAATCCCGGAGCCTACGTTTTAAAGATAAACACAATTCTTAAGCCAAACAGTTCAGATTTTAAATGTATGTAATTGACATATAAATGTCACTGTCAAAGAACCTATCATTTTAAATTATAAATGGTAACGTTGTAAAAAGACAATTTTAATAATAAATAAAACAATAGCTAGGTATATTATACTAATGCGAAATAAAATAAATAAATATATCATCACGGCATATTACCCATTACTGGGTGTGCCAGTATCTACAACACATGTAGACATCGGTAATGATGACGATATATTTTACCGTGTGGGCGCTTCCCAAGCGTCACCTCCCGGGCACTCATAGTTGGTGTGGAGAGTGCACTACAGGGATCAGGTTTGTGCCATTTAAAACTAACGCGAAGGAACATAATTGTGCTATCTCGAAATCTAGTTACTTATATAATTTTATTTTTGTACAATAAAATTTTAATACTGAACTTTAATTATGAAGAAAGATAAAAAAATGAAACATCTCCCACCTCGGATGTAATATACTATAATTAAAAATAATAAAAAATTTAAATCTTATTTGTTGACTAAAAGTTCATCCTTTTTGATTTTCATATAAGAAAAGTTTAACATGTTGTTTTCTTACTGATTCCTTTCTTTGTCAATTTCTTCACAACCGTGTAGATGTCACTTGTAGTTATCTATTAATTTTTCCTTGTGTATTAATTGCATCGCCTGGTATTAATTGAATGAAATTTGAAATCATCAAGAAGATTGTGTCAAATGGTTTGACGTTGGCTCCGATATAACTGTAAATAAATTTCCCGCCGGTAAACTAATTTGGGATGTAGAGCTAGCGTCCCAGAGGAAAAGAAGTAATTGAATGAAGATAAAGTGTACGGAGATGTTATAAATAGAAGACAGAATTAATGTTGATTTTATTTATAAGTGCCCAGGAGCACATTTGGCAAGAGGAGGTACTTGTACAGAAGGTTCATTGGGCACACACACACACACACACACACACACACACACACACACACACACACACACACACACAAAAACCTTTACGTCTTTTGATTGTCAGAAATACACGATTCTAGTATACCGGCTTTTTTGGGATGTGGAAAAGAAAATCATTTTACAAACAAAAGTATTTGATAATTTATTTTTTTAAGACGATTTTATACCAATCCTCAAAATGATGTAAAACATGAGATTCGCTAGAACCGTTACAGCCCACACTATTGAACTATATTAATTAAAAACTGTACCTACATATTATGAAGAAAAAGGGTTGAAGGGCCAACCGTTGAATGGTTTAAAGATGATAAAGGAAGGCATAAATGGTCCACGTATATTTTAAAATTATTTATTACGGACGTTTCAGGCTTAGGGCAAGCCCATCTTCAGATATTAAATATAAACATTTCACAGAATCTGATTACAATGGATTATGTAAAAATCTTATATTGTAATCAAATTCTGTCAAACTTTTATATTTCATAGCTGAAGATGGGCTTGCCCTAAGCCCGAAACGTCCGTAATAAATAATTTTACATATTATGAAAGAAGCAAGTATGATCTACAAATTAACCGTACACTTTTTGGAAAATTTTTTAGGGGTGAAGTTACGACTATTTGAAAAACAACTATTTTTGATTTCAAAATTTCGTTTAGAACATATTGTTCATTGGTTTTATATTAATAACATACTACAAGTTTATACTCAAATTCCCAGATATAGAGGCTGAGGAGTTTCGCGCGATAAAAACTATTTTCTAGAATTCTTATTAATTTGGGCTCATAGTTCAGTAGTACAGTCTTAGCTACGTGGTACCTTCATTTCGTTACGCTTCTCTACATGAGATATAGGAGACGTATCAATACTGTACTGAACTGTAGTTAAATGTTTGCATATTTTTGAGCGTAGTAATAGGGGTTTCCACCATAATCAAAATAATGAAAAATAACACTAGTACATTAAAAGACAAATTGATACTGTTTAAAGAACATTTCTATCATTTAAAAACCGGTAATCCTGATAAATCTAGCGTAGCACAACATTTGTTTATTAACAATCATAAAATTGACAATTCTAATTAAAAATTATTAAAACATGTTGATAATAATAAATATTTACACGCGCACAAGAGTTTGATAATACATAAATTTAAAGATAAATTGATGAACAAGGATTACCTATGTCCCATCCCAAATTCTAAATTACATGAGTTAATATAAGGAAGTTACTTTGTGCTTTGTGACCGAGTGCTCTCCCTTATTCCTCAAAACTGTTTTGACATCTGGCATGGTTTACATGCTGAGTAATCTTAATCTCTGTCTTATTATTTTGTAGTTTCTATGATGATATGAACGTAGTTCTCTAAATAGGTATATAGCTTTTTTTAATTGTTGTTATGGTTAAGGGGTTTTTCTTTTTTAGTTATTCATGAATATATGTTTCATATTTTAGTTTTACAGAAGTGAATCATGGTGTCAACTTGCTTTCGCTGTCTTTATCTTCTTGTGATGCTATCCTCCCACGCATCACCGGAGCTAGCATCCGGAGTCCGGAGTTATTTATCTGATTGCCGGACGGTTTACGGCCACGACGCCCCCAGTCAAGTTTTTAACGGCGCGTTCGCTGCATGTCCGGAATACGTAACATGTGCTTTAAATGGTTTATTTAATGGAAAAATGATTGGTTTTTTATGGCAACAAAGTATTTATGATCGGGTTTGGAAATTATTCCCTAGTAATGTACTGCATTCATAGAAATATGAAATAAATACTAATGGACTTGCAAATAATTTTAATGCAGATATGGGGACGAGATATTGTTAATGAATTTATACGTGGCACCTCCGCCAAATTTATCAACATTATAAAGGGATCAACAATCTTATACTAAAGTTTCATAATCTTCTGGCAATATGGAGAGTACAGGAGAACAGTGTTGCCAAACGTAGCTTGTAAAGCCGGGTCCACATTGAAACGAACATTGTTAGCTAACATTTTTTTGTCACTGAACAAATGTTCAGCAACTTAATGAACAATTATTAGTAAGAATGTTACACTACTACTATAAATTACGTTCGCCACAGTATTAAGAAAAGAAAGAGAAGTTTTCCTTTTGTTATATTAGCAAGTCGAAGACGGCATTGATTTTAAAGTTTATATGAGAATATCACCATCAAATTTTTAATATTTAATTTTACAAAAGATGTGAATTTTAGTAAGTATAGTTTGTGATACTAATACATCTAATTATCATATAAGAAAGTAGTTGGAAAACCGATCTTCAATAGTTTTCGAGACATAATATATACGAGTTACGACTTCGATCAATGAGCCAAATCAAATAATGGTACTAAGTTAAATGTTGTAGCGACCTTGGCCAATATTTAATTTTCAAATATCTTCGTAAATATTAGAAACTGAGTCATATTTTTTTATTTTTGTTTTTACCTTCCACCATCTTTAGGTAAGGAAGTATTGTCTTTAGTCAAAAAATTCGGTGGTGTTTTTAATGAGTAAGCACGTTGCAGGGTCCCTAGAATACGATTTTACTAGTTTCACGATGATGTCTGTATGTGTCTGTCTCTGTGTGTGTGTATGTGTAACGATAATTCCAATACTACAATTTAAAATTATAAATTTTTTGTATTCCTCTTCTTACATTCTATATGAAGTGCAGATTATATTTTGGTTATAATAGGTTAATCCGAAGTTCCTTTATTGAAGTTCTCAACAGTTTTTCTTGAAAAAACGCAGTATATATATATATATATATATATATATATATATATATATATATATATACAGGGTGTCTCAATAAGCATGCTCACTATTGGTAACTTTTTTATTTGAAGAGATACGAGGTTGGTTAAATTAGCAAAATTGTGCCATTTTATATTAGAAAATTGGTCATGTAGACAAAATAAATATTATGTCAGCGGTTCCCAAAATTTGGGACAAAATATATATTTTTTAAGTGGAACTATATATTTTTTATTATCTTATTGGAAAGAGTATTTTTTTCTCTTTCCAACAAGGTAATGTTGTTTATGTACAATTTTTTCAAATAAACTAGTTATTTACGTTTAAAGATAAAAATTATCTTTTATTAGTTTAGGTCAAGTAAACTATGGAAACAATTGTCTTTTATAAAATTATTATTTTATTAATTTATTTTACAGTAATAACAAAACAAAGAAAATATTCAAATTGAAAGCCATTATTTCTTTCGCACATTTAAACTCTTTTGGAAAGAGAGCCGACCGTTCTACGTAACTGGTGTCTAGATATAACTTTCCATATAGCACGATCATATCTAACTTTTCTTCATTTGTGAAGTTATTAAACATTATTAAACACAGAGAACTTTACGGGAGAAATTATTAAACGTCAAACAAACAAAGAATCAATTGTTTCCATGGCTTACTTGACTAAAAAACTAATAAAATAGTTTACAAAATTTAAATTTTTAACCGTAAATAACTCGTTTATTTGAAAAAATTGTACATAAACAACATTACCTTATTGGAAAGAGAAAAAAATACTCTTTCCAATAAGATAATAAAAAATATATGGTTCCATTTAAAAAATATATTTATTGACCCAAATTTTGAGAACCGCTGACACAAATTTTATTTTGCCTACATGACCAATTTTCTAATATAAAATGGCACAATTTTGCTCATTTAACCAACCTCGTACCTCTTCAAATAAAAAAGTTACCAATAGTGAGCAAGCTTATTGAGACACCCTGTATATATATATATATCATATTTTGATATATTATTACCAATATCAAGGCTTTAATTCTAATTAACAGATGTTAGTGTCACGTGCAATTTACATAGTGTATGTTGGTGTTACACAATTTTATTGAATTTATACAATCTTTTCAAAGGGCCTTTCGGTATGGAATTTGTAGAAAATAGTATTTGTTCGTGTTACAATTTTACTGGATATATTAAACCTTTTCCAAGAAACTTTTGGTGTGCGATTTGTACAAAACACTTAGAATTGACAAAAAGTAATGTGCTGCCCACATCAAATTTTTTACCGTGAGTATTTTTTAACGTGAAACATTGGGTTTGTTATATCCATGGTTACTTGACATTTGATTGACAGCAATGTATTTGCCCGTTCCATTTAAAATGAAACATAGGGAACGAATTTGACATTTGATAAGACGTCAATAGAGGTTAATTTTATTTAAATAATTATAACTGCATTCTAATTTAAAATTAGTTGTAGAAAAAATATAGTGTGCACCTTGTGCCCGAGTGGTTTTCTGACTCGGCTAAATTTCTTACAATATTTAAATAATACTTCTGTCAAATGTGTCATTTTAAATGAGACAGACAAATACATTGCTGTCAATGAAATGTCAAATCATAACTTATAGGGAAATTCAATGGTTATCTGTCATATTGACAAGATGTCATTAGAGGTTAATATTGCTTAAATAATTATCTCTTTTCTAAAATGTAGATGTAGAAAAATACTGTGTGCACCTTGTGCCCGCAATATGTTTAGTACTCTCGAGTGGTTTTCTGATTCCGCTAAATTTCTTACAATATTTAAATACTTCTGTCAGATTCGTTCCCTATGTTTCATTTTAAATGGAAAGGGCATATACATTGCTGTCAATCAAATATGAAGTCGTAACCATGGATATGATAAACTCAATGTTTCACGTTAAAAAATACTCACGGTATAGTCCATCGACCTTTAAACTAATAGACGCAGCGTACGAGCAAAACGTTTGTCCCGCCATAACGGTGCAGACACAGTATCTCTATCCTTTAGCAGTACGGAAGTTAAGAAAACGCGGCAAAATAAAAATTTGATTTGTCCCTAACTTGTTATACTTGGTGCATAATTGCTAAGAGTATATATTTAATTTTTTTGTGCATAATTACTTACATTATATACTTTTAATACGATATATTATATACACATATTATATTATAGAGGATAAGTAATAATTAATAAGAACTTACATATGAAATGACACAGCTAAACGGCGTACGTACTGTTGATTGCACAAAATACACCGTTCTCCAAAAAAGTAAAATAATACACAAACAGTCACGAAACGTCAAATAGATTTTGACAACTATTTAGTGATAGAGAGCGATATATAGAGGTTTACATATGGGTGAAAAAGATGTACAATGAGTACGAACGCATGCGCAGTATACTTTACCTGAGAACTTCCGTATTGTTGAAGGACAGAATATATATTTCTATCCTTTTATGTTGGAGCATTATTCTAACGATAAAAGAATAGGAAACACTTGGTCCATTAGTTTAAAGGTCGATGGTATAGTCTATTTACTGACGTAGACAAAATTTTGTTTGATCACTATCTTTCTCTGTTTTCTTCTTCGATTCCAATACAAAATGGCTTACTCGGAAACACTTGACGACCTACACAGATTAACCATTTTAACTCATTTTGGTCAGTACCATATATCCTCTAATTTTTTACCTTTAAATAAAATTAAAAATATAATTAAAATGTGTCTTCAAACTATTATTAAATATGAAAAAGAGCAGTGTTGCAACCTGTATTTTAATTTAAGTATAAAATAACCCGTTTAATAAAACCCCGTGGTAATCTTTTTATTAGCGGGCGAGCGTCAGACAATGTCAGACCTCGGCGCTGTGTGTTGGCGTGCCAGTATTGGCCGCTATAATTAAACCGTGGTCCGGAATCTCTTCATATCTGCAGTGTGTTGCGACCTGCGCCGCTTGCACGGATTGACGTTTTGTTTAAAGTTTATGTCACATTTGTGTTGCGAGCTTATCATTTATCATTGTCAACTAGAATAGAGAGAGCCACTGAAGGCGGGCAGTTACTACCCAAACACCTGACGGGCAATTTTTTTTTTTTATTCTGTTTGCTTATGCACATAAATATATATGTGGCTTACTGCAAGAATAACTAATGTCAACATGTTTTGTATGCCTTGCAATCTTCACTGCGTTTTATAGCATTACATTGATTCATTTGATGGCGATTTATTGTTTCTTTGACTTAGTAGAAGTAGAAATATATCTTCGCACCAGATACTATATCAATATTTTCATTGAATGTCCAACCGGAATATTATTATCAGCTATAAAATCCCAAGAACATTGATAATTACGAAATAATTTTATGACAGTTACCGAAAGCATGTTGCTTGGTAACCGCCCGACGCGGAAAGCGAAGGGTTGTTACCTAAAAGCAACGTGCTTGAGGAAGTTGTGATCAAATTAAGTATTTATCAATGGTTGATGGGTATTCGGTTATATTTTTTTTTTGTAATTTTAATTAAATTTGTATTTAACAGAATTTTTATAATTATAAAATCACCCAACAGATGTCAATAGTAGTTCAGCGTGAAGTATATAATGATAATAAGATTGATATTGGCACTACGAAATGTCAAGACACATTCAGTTTTATTATACAAACGTTTAATGGTATTAATAATAAAATGATATTTTCTAATTTTAAATTTATAAAAGTGTTTTATTTTGAGTGAGAGTATGTATTTCATTAATTGAAGACTGAAGAGTTATTTTCGCGGTCATACCGTGAAAACATCATTTTCAAACTAAAACAATTATCTGGCAAAAAGTGTTTGTTACTTAGCAACTTAATGACAAGTGATAATTTTCTTAGTATAATTATCAGTGTAAGATTGTTTTGATTGGTTACTTACGCACACGTGATCAGAAATAAAGGGATTCAATTGGATATTTTTTTAACCAAAAAATTTTCAGTGTATCTTTGTTCTGATTGGTTACTTTCGCACACGTGATCTGAAATAGAGGGTGTCAATTGGATATTTTTTTAACCAATTTTTTTTATAATAACCTTGCTTCCAGGGTAAGGGTAATTATATAACAAATAATGCCCAAGGGCATTACGAGTAGTTACTATGATAATGTTGTTAAGAAATAGATATATTGACAAAATTTTCAAAAATTGTGATACCTACTCCAATATTGAAGTACTTTTTTTGCCACACAGATTATAGTATATGTTTAAGATAATGTTGTAACTTTATCAGGAAATAATTTGGAATTGTCAACATAGTTCATGTACATTAGCGTGTATTTTAGCATTTTTGTGTGTCGTGTTGATATACGTGATTTATCAATAATGTCCAAGAAAAACTATCAAAAAGGGTTAGAATAATGGTCTTGTCTTCATATGCGTTTTTTGATGCAGAAAAAGATAGTTTCCTAGTTGACGGCAGCACAGATTATAGATCAAAATGAACTACCTATAAACGAAACATTATTGTGCAATATAATTCTTTCATGAACAATATCATACGTATCTAGCATTCATTTACTAAAATGTAAATTAGTCTTCGTAATTTATATTTCATATAAAGAACATTTACAGTGTCTGGAAACTTTTGGTGTGCAGTATATATTGTTAACATACAAATATGTCCTGTCAAGAAACAATTAGAATTAGTGCATCTTATTCTACTCGTATATTACTATGAATTATCATTAAACCTAAGTGTTGTAGAACGTTTTGAACTATATTCTGTACATATACATACATCAAATTATATCTTATAAGATTGGTAAGTACGAAAGATATTGTAACAATGTGAGAATAGTGCAATAACAAGTAATGAACTTTATTATAAACTCTTCTAAATTATAGTTTCAATATCAACATTTTAACTCCGTCATCTTTGTAAGTCAAAATTTTGTTTAGAAATAATAATCATTATTCTCTCATATCTCTGTTTAGTCTAGATGTCAACCGCGTAGACATTTATTGTTTTGACAATTAACCATGTAAGTTATTGCCTATGATACGTGCAGTCTTGTTATTTTGCTATGGATGCTACACCCTCCCACCCTTCATCAGATATGCCTGTTGAAGAGATAACCCTTTGGTTTTTAAGGCAGTCGAGATTAAAGACTCAGACAGGACAGATATGTAGTCGGCGGTTTAGTTTGGTGCGCGTACGCGAGTACGCGTAATTAGGGTTACAATATAATTATGTAACAGTTTAGTTTAATTAGTTTTTTGTAATGAGTTAGTTTAATTTAAAATATGTTCATAACTCTATCAGCAACCGTCCTGTTCAAGTAGTGAGAGTAAGGGTGTTCCGTCGCAGTAAAGTGGTGGACAAACCAGCAAGCGTCCACCAGTTAGAAGAAAAAGTGTCAACAGAATCATCTAACTCTCCCTTCCCCCTGTTACAATATATAAAGGTTGGTGTTTGTATGTAAAATCAATGTAACTAGAAGCTAAATGCTTTTTTATTACAGTGAACCTTTCCCTGAGTTCGGTTTATTGTAATTACGATAAGAATAATTATTTCAAATCTTGTATAAATCTAAGATTGTATCTTATACATTCTTAAGATTGATTGTACATTAATTCGTTGGTAGTTTGCACTCAATATACTTTGCTCTACATTATTTGCTAAGCAATAATTAAAGATCATTTGGCGATATTTCTATCCCTAAACGAATTAACAATTAGCATGCGAAGCGGCCATTCAATACTTGTAGATGTGGACAGTGGCGCATTTAAAACAATGACGCTGGAGGCATGTACCCCGCTTAGCTAAAATTGAAAATGATAATAAAAAATCTGATGTAGTAGCCAGAAAATTATCTTGCGTTAATTCTATGTATTTTATACGAATCCCCTACCTTTGTTTCTCAGCAAAGATTCTACAAATCTAATAAAATTATAACAAGAACATGCACTATGTAAATTGCACTTGATACTGATTATCTGAATTCTGAATATATCAGTTGTTTCCATGATTATAGCAAATCTGGCTGATTTATGAAAGTTAAACTCTTTATAATTTTTTTAACTCTATATCTACTGAATATGAAGGAAATATATATATATATATATATATATATATATATATATATATATATATATATATATATATTATTCTTTCATATTGATAATCACATAAAATGTACGAAACAATATTTAACTGCGCTTTTTCAAAAAAAATGTACAAGTCCCATACCAAAAGTTCATTGGAAAAGATTCTATATATCCAGTAAAATTGTAACACGAACATAATACAATTTGTTACAAATTCCATACAGAGAGTTCCTTGGAAAATATTCTATAAATCCAATAAAATTATCACATTAATATACATTATGTAGGTATACCATATATAAATACTCTGCGTACACATACGTAACATTCTCTTTACAATCAAATAATATTACTACCAAGTTTATATCTCTACCCATTTTTTGAATTATTGCCCCAAAAGTCAATATACCCCAAATTTAAATAAAAACTTCAAAATTTTCAAAAATCTAATTTTTATGTATCTAGATCTCAACGTGCTGATTCCAAATTTTGAAACCGCAGGTCGATATCTTATTTTGTTCTCGAGATATTTAAATTTAAAGTTTTGCTCAAAACTGCCCATTTTTGGGTAATAACCCAAAAATGGGTCGAGATATGAATTTAGCGACAACACCATTCGATTCTACGGGCAAAATTACATAAGTACACAAATTTTCAGAATATTTCCACACCGCATACAATCTCTAAAGCAAAATAACTGAAAATAGCCAAAAATCGCAAAAATCTAAGGTGTACCCCTTACGATTTTTTCAGATTTTGGTCATTTTCAGGGGTTTTCAAGCTTTTATTCATAAAAAGTGAACCGGTTGGACAAAAATTATGAAAATTGTTATACTTATGTATTTTTGTCCGTAGAATCGAATGATGATATCGCCAGATTCATATCTCGACCCATTTTTGGGTTAAAACCCAAAAATGGGCAGTTTTGACCAAAACTTTAAATCTAAATATCTCGAGAACGAAACGAGATATCGACCTGCGGTTTCAAAATTTGGAATCAGCGCATTGAGAAGTATCTAGATACTTTAGATTTAGATTTTTGAAAATTTTGAAGTTTTCATCTAAATGTGGGGTATATTGACTTTTGGGGCAATAATTCAAAAATGGGTAGAGGTATAAACTTAGTAGTAATATTATTTGATTGTAAAGAGAATGTTACGTAAGTGTACGCATTTTTAGAGTATTTGAACTACTGTGTGAATTTAAAGAAATAAAAGTATTGAAATAAAAAAGGATAAATGTCATAAAAAAGTTCCTTGGAAAAGATTCTATATATCCAATAAAATTATAGCACGAACATATACTATTTTTTACAAATTCCATACCAAAAGTTCCTTTGAAAAGATTCTATAAATCCAATAAAATTATAACAAGAATAAATAATTAAATAAATATATCATCACGTCATATTACCCATTTCTGAGTGTGCCAGTATCTACAACACATGTAGACATCGGTAATGATGACGATATATATTACCGCGTGGGCCCTTACCAGGCGTCACCTCACAAGAACATACACCATGTAAATTGCACTTAACAATTCCTTCTTTCTATTTCAGCTTTCTCCAATTTTATTAGGGGTCACTGTTCTTACTTTGCTCTTGCACTTATTTCTGTCAAACGCATCTTCTTCACACAGTTCCTCTTCTCTCAAGTCTTCTGCGATACAGTCGTTCCACCTTCTCTTTTGCCTTCCTCCTACTCCCGGCATTCTGATCCTATACTATCCATATTTGGTTTTTTACTTGTCACTGACATCTGTCAATTAGATTTTTTTGCATATATCAGATATTTCCATGATAAATAGCAAAGTTGACTGATTTTTGAAAGTTAATCTCATTATAATGCTTTAACTCTATATCTACTGAATATGAAGGAAAATGTATAATCAAACCGTATAGAGAAGAGCATTTTCTTTAATATATATAATAACAAATTGACAAAAAAATAATATTTAACTGTGTTTTTTTTTTTCTATTGGCACAAGTTTAAAGCAACCAGATAACATTGAGCAAGAAATAAATGCTAGAAGAATTTTTTTTTAACTGCACCATTGCTTGTCGATACACCAAATACGTAATATGTAGGGTTTTTTTTTTCGTTTTATTACCTACAAAGTATAGTTTGTGTAGGGGTGGTAGTCGTAAAAACGCGATTGTCATCGCATAATTGCTGCCATGAGTGGACAACACGGCATTTAGTAGCCGATAGGCATGTCTGCGTGCAGGCGAATTATTTAAATAAACATAAGCATGCAACCGGTAATTGAATGCTGAATGAGTTGCATCAGAATTTTTATTATAAACAACAAAGGGATAAAAAATTCATGTTCTGCTGTTTTAAACAAAACATTTTTATTTTCAAATAAAACTAGTTTTACATTCATTTATTTCATGTAAAGGTACATCGTTGTTATGAATATAATTTTACATATATACAACACAAAGTTTCGTGTTTACATAAACTCTAATAGATTTATAAAATCAAGCATTAGTGAGCCCAGTTAGTACTCCGATGAGCAGAGTTACCTATATTTTTATCTTCGATTGCCAACGTCAAGATAAGGTATTTAAAAATAACATTTTTGTCCTCCTGAAGTGTAATGGGAACTTTACAATTGTATACACAGCAAGTGTAACCTACATTTTACGCTTACTGTGCTGTAACTTGTCTAACTATGCAGTAAAATAATCAAAATACACTGGACGTTTATGGGCATTTAGAAAAGAAATCATCTTTACTATAATAAAGTTCATGTAAAAAAGTATTACCTGCATAAGTTATTTTTTTACTTTAACATTTCCTATATTTAAAATTAATTTATATAAACCAAAATCACGGCAGCAACATCTGTCATTTTTGTAAAAATCCGCCGTTACCGACATAGTCACCTATCGATATACCTGTCAAATACGCGAGGCGAACATTGCTGAAATGTCAAATATCGACACCTACCTATTATTTATTACGAAGAAAACATGAGCAAATAATTATATTATCAGTCATAAACAACGTCTATTATTACAAATAAATTTTCGCTAGAAGAAGTACTCTAATAAAGGTAAGTAAAATCAAATTTGGAAATTGACTTAACCCCAATATTTTAAACTAACCCTTTTCAGAAATAAAACCTATCTCATTAAAATAAGTGATTTTCATTATCGTCGGTCAAAAAATTTGATAAAATTCTCGTGCGTGAAGTATTTTACAGCGCTCCAGCTAATAAGGCACGAGCCCTTAAGGCATAACTCCGTTATGCAAGCAGCCGCAAATTATTTTCTTCTATTTGTTGGCAACCTATTGTCGTCGGCACGTGTCAGTTTCGTCTGTGGCGCGAGTTCTATTATCAATTTCAGAGTGCGGATAAAATATTTCTTCACTATACTCGCCATTAAATAAATATGGACTGATGCTCAATTTTTTTCCTTCTCCCACCCTGTCTCTTGCCCTGCGGTATTGCCGCTTCTTCATAACTTAGCATTTTCAACATGACCAATAGAATTGGCAACAGTGTAGAAATCTCTAGTCCATATTTATTTGACGCAAGTATAACATGTATCATAAATAACTAATGTTTGTATTTTCACTAGTTCGTTGTTCTAGTATCAGACAAGAATAATTAAAGTCATCGTACTAATAAATTCCTGAAACATGCTATTCTAATTCGGTTTAATTACTAGTTTAAAGACAAGTACATCACAGTAATAAAAACATCTTCCTGTAATGCAGCTAATAATTACAAATTCAAATCGTGATTGCCGTGGAATGGAACAAAAGTGTGAGTGGTTCTTCTATTGAGGTGGGTTTTAATTCGTGCGATAAATCGTGTTTATTCATACCGCGACCGCATTATATATACAGTGGTGGTTCATTCGGCGCTAATATGCATATCGGAGTTGGTTATCAGCACCGCTTATTAGCGATGTGGAATACTACCCCGCGTGAGGCTCAAAGCACCCACACCACCAACGGAGAACTTCGTGAAGGAATGCGGTAGTATTTTTCAGCGATAAGCTGATTTTGAAGGCATAAACGAAAACTTGTTTCTTTTATAACAAGCTCCTCCGCCAATTTTCATGAGAATAGATAATAGGGCTGTTGCAAGAATTTTTATATGACTTCTAAGTATTAAATTTTAAAAGATATTGATCTTTAAAGAGCCCCAAATTTGAAAATATCACGAAATACCCTTTAGATATTTTACAATTAATTTTTGAAATTTGGATAAAATTTTGAATAAGTCACGTGATCTGAAACAGAATGTGACGTCAGAGTACATACATCTCCAGCGGTTCTAAGATGTCAAGTGTATTGTCAAAGTTGTCAAACAAATGTCAATTTTTTAGATTGGTTCAAGTTGTATAATATGTAGGTAATACAAAGTTCAAAATAAAAAGAGATTTACGATATTGTATTGTGCCTTCTTACAAAAATACTGTTAGGAACAAACCTACTATAGAGTTTATAAATTTGTCAAAAGATGCGATGAAAATAAAATTGTGGCTAGAAGCAGTAGATCGAAGAGCTGATAATGTCAGAATAATTGTTATTTTTTCTCGACATAGATCTACATATCCTATAGCAGATTCAATGTAAGAATCATGACCAGAACCTTGAAGTAAAATATATTATCAATTTATATAGTAAATTCAGTTTTTATATTTTATTTTGTCTCAAATCTTTAACACCCCTTATTTCGGTAGCAGTAAAACAATCGTTCTCTGATATAAATTCAGCCACCATCCAGCTATCAAGCTTCGGTAAATTGTCCGACTTATTTTGAGTGTAATTATTATTCATTTACAATGAGCAATGTCAGCGTCAAATGTCAAATTAAAAGATTTTTTATTAACATGTGATAAACTATAAGCCTACGTTTATTTATATAAATAATATGAATAAACGTAGAACGTAGGTGATGGAAATGTATGTACTTCTACGTCACAGAAGTGGGGGGTAGTTTTTCAGGACGCCAATCTTTTTATTTAATTATTTCCACAAATAACAAGAAATTATTAAAATATAAATTATTACTAAGAAAATCATTGCCTAGACTTCCATTTAGAATAGTTTTTGAAAAATGTGAAACAGGCTCATTATTTAGGGCTAGTTATAATGCTACATTCTTTTTTTACCTCTCGCTAAGAGAGGTATTGGATTCATGCTAAAAATCGCTTATCCAAATATTAGTGAATAAACTCGTTTTACGGTCCCAAGACTTCGATTTTAAAAAATTTTTACAATGATGTGTGTGTGTGTGTGTGTGTGTGTGTGTGTTTGTGTGTGTCGGAGTTGCAAGGACGATTTCTGAAAAACTTTAATACTTAAGACCTCAAAGCATTCCTCAATCTGACATTAATGAAAAGAGGTGAAAAGGTTTTGATAACAATTGGACAACCGGAAGTAGTAGTTTCTTAAAAAAATCGTGTAAATATTATTTTTTTAAATTTTTGCTCTTAAAAATATTGAAGAACATAAAATTCTGTATCTAATACAATTTAAAAAAGTTTAGTGTCAAAAATCAACAGTTTTACAATTCTGTCAATGATTTGGAACCATCTTGACCATTTTAGAAAAGTAGGACAAGATTCGTTATAGAACGAAAGAATAGTAATAATTAGAATGGGCTACTTTCGTACTTTTTTACCTCCCGCTACCCTTAGTAAGGGAGGTATAGGGATCGTGCTAAAAATCACATATCGAGATTTTAGTAAATGACCACGTTTTAAGGTCCCTAGAATCCAATTTTAACATTTTCACGATGATGTCTGTATGAGTGTGTATGTTGTGTGTGTGTGTGTGTGTGTGTGTGTGTGTATGTGTGTGTATGTGTACGAATTTTGTTTGCACTCTAACTCAAATACTATCATTCAGAAAATTCTGAAACCTTGTTATTCTACCCTATTCTAATAGGAATAGAAGCCATTAGATTTTGATGTAAATCGGGTAAACGGAAATGGTACTTTACATGAAGCTCATAGTGGTTTTTCTTCAAAAAATACCATTAAATGCCATTTTTTCGCATTTAATGTCATTGGAAAATTATAGATTATTGAATTTTGTACAGGTATACATTAATACTTTTTCTATATATTTTACAGATACATTTAAAAATCATTTTTCTTTTTTTAATCCCGAAGCCTAAGATAAACACAATTCCTTTGTTACACAGTTTATTTTTCAAATGAATGTAACTGACAGGTAAACGTCATTGTCAAAAAACTAATCACTACAAATTAACAATAGTGACATATTAAATAATAAAGAAAATCGTGAATAAAGCAATAGTTGTATGCAATGAAACAATATAGTTTGAAGCATTGCTAAATACGTAGGTATGTATTTAAATTAATAAAAATTAAATAGCGGGAGGTTTTGTGTTGGCCACATCAGATTTTTTTATTCACCTTGTCAAGCAGAACTTGCACTGAAATATGGTGGACAGGTATAACGATTTTTTTTATATGATAAATTTGAACTTGAAACTTGGAAGGTCCTTTACGAAATATATATCCCAGCAATCATTCCGCTTGAATGCCCTAACCAATATGTCAAAATTCAAAATTATAGCGGACAGAAAAGAACCCCGATAAAACGAAAATAATAAAAACCGTCCGTAGTTATAGTGTGACCAAAGGACAAGGAAAAGTGTGTTTGACATTGGTTTCTGGGTCACGCCTCTCAACTTCATCTTGTTTCGGTCTGGAACTATCAACGACATACGTTGCCCGACATTTCAAGTGATTTTATTAGGAAAAGAACGAAGATAAATAAGAGAGGAAGTCTTTTAGTTGCTGGGCAATCAAAAATAAAATAGTGCAATTTACTTGGATTGAATTCTTTTCCGCCCCGTTCGAAAATAAATTTATAAAAATATGTGATGTACTGTAGGCGACAGAATTACTTGCAGGGGGATGTAACTAGGAAAAACAATGGCCGTTTGTACGAACAAATGATTAAGGGTAGGTAGCGAGGAGTTAAACAAGCATTGTTTCATTTGTCAAACGTTTGTGGATTAATATCGAGAAAAATACGAGTATTTGATATAAAAAAAAATCTGATGTGGCCAACACAGAACCTCCCACTACTTAATTTTTATTATGTTAAGTGCATACCTAAGTTTTACTAATGCTGCAAAACTATATTATGTTCCATTGCATATAACTATTGCTTTATTTACTATTTTCTTTTTAAATTGTCACTATTATTAATTTGAAGTGATTATTTTTTTGACAGTGATATTTACCTGTCAGTTACATTCATTTGAAATATGAACTGTGTAACAAAGGAATTGTGTTTATCTTAGGCTTCGGGATTAATATAAAAAAAATGATTTTAAAATTTATCTGTAAATATATATAAAAACAGTATTAATGTAATTCTTGTAGAAAATTCAATAATCTTTAATTTTCACAATGACATAAAATACGAAAAAATGGCATTTAATGGTATTTTTCGAAGAAAAACCATTATGAGCTTCAGGTAAAGTGCCATTTCCGGTTATCCGATTTACACCAAAATCTAATGGTTTCTTTCCATATTAGAATAGGGTAGAAATACAAGGTTTCAGAATTTTCTGAACGATAGAATTTGAGTTAGACCGATAACAAAATCCTTACACACACGCACACACACACACACACGCACGCACGCACGCACGCGCGCACACACACATACACACACAATATGTGATTCCTATACCTCCCTTAGCAAGGGTAGCGGGAGGTAAAAACGGTTGTGGCCAACGCAATACCTCTCGCTTTTTTCGTTTTGTTACAAGTATATAATTTAATTAAATCTATTCTTTCATTCTATAGGGAATCTTTTCCTGCTCTTCTTAAATGTTCGAGATGGTTTTAATTCATTGACTGTGCTTCTTCAGGTTATATGTACTATTACTATTAATTTATATATCTACCTACATTTTTAAATATTTATCTGTCAATTGCAAACATTTGAATTTGACAACTGGTTTCCTTGGTGTAGTCTGCAATAAATCGCATAGATTTATTGCAACAGATTATTCTAAATATTACCTATATTTTTTTCATCTCTAAATTTATAAAGCGTATTACATGAAGAAATTTATGTTTTTCAATATTTAGAAGAATTTCTTTAAGAAACTACTACTTCCGGTTGTCCAATTGTTGTCAAAACCTTTTCAGTTCTTCCCACTAATGTCAGATTGAGGAATATGTAGTTAAAGAGGTCTTAAGCATTATAGTTTTTGAGGAATCGTCCTTCCAACATCCAAACACACACACACACACACACAATTTTCGTAAAAATGTTATCATCGGATTCTAGGGACCTTAAACAGTGGTTATTCACTAAAATCTAGATGTGTAATTTTTAGCATGAATCCAATAAGTACCTCTCTTAGCGAGACGTAAAAAGACGCAGCACAATTATTCTTTCCATAAATGCTATTTGAAGAATATTCTCTAAAATAATCCATAATCAATAATTGATAGAGAAAAACAATGCTAGTCAACTACTTGCTAATCACACCTTAATCAGTTGTTGCTAACAGTCTATAGCATTTTCTTCCATTTCGTAATTATACCCGTATTTTTGGTGATGCATTACTCGTATATTGCAAGAGAATGAAGATATACATGCCTGTAAACATATGTATACATTACATGATAAGTGGCCATACCATTTTGGAACTAATTCAATATATTGTATGCTGAAGGATGTGGACAATATGTGATATAATAACACGTGTACTAACATTATGGCGTCTGTTCGGCGACACATAATAGATTCCCTGTGTCGTATTTTACGCGTGCACGCCTGTTTATGCACTAGTAGTGCACGCACACTCTACACATGCAACGGTCTTTTGATAATATGACTATAATGGGAAATGTTCTACATCATATTAAACTTTGGAATCACGTTTAGTATTTTAGAGGTTTCATATTTGTAGATGATTTTTTTGTTTACAATCAATCAATCAGTATAAAATTTAATAACGTTTAATATTTCAAAAATATAAATTGCGAAAAATGAAATTTATAGGTAATTTTTCTGAGAGAAACTATTGAAGTATCTACCTATTCCTGTTATCCAATTTACTCCAAAATCAAATGGGTTTTCTTCCATATCAGTACAAAGTAAGAGTAAAAGATTTCATTTTTTACCTCTCGCTCAGAGAGGTATATTTTCAAGACCCATACAATCCGATTTTAATTCTTTTACGGTGATCATGATGATAATGATGATGATGATGATGATGATGATAATGATGATGTGTGTGTGTGTGTGTGTGTATCTGTATGTGTGTGTGCGCGCGTCTGTGTGTGTGTGTGTGAATGTTGGAAAAACGATTTCTCAAGGTCTATATTATGACTTAAGACCTGTTTAACTACGGATTCCTCAACCTGACATTAATACAAAGAACCGACTAGATTTTGGTAACAATTGAACAACCGGAAGTAGTGATTTCTTATAAAAATTTCTAATGCCCGGTTTCATATACGATTGTTAAATCTTGTGTTAGTTAACAAGTTTTCAAAATTAACAACTTGTTCAATATTAACAGAACGGTGTCCTTAGATAGCCGATATCTCATTTTAAATTGCACATCATCAAAAAATTCAAAAGGATTTCCTCGATCTCTGAATACTCTTTCTCTTCGCAGAAATCGAATATCAATTTCAAAAAATTCTTCTTCAGGCTCATCAGATTCCAAAAACATAGTTGAGTAATATTTCCTATGACATTAATGTAATGAATATAATTTTATTTTAAATTAAACAGCTAAAGCAACTTGTACTTACTAATTTACTTGTTGCAAATTAATTTATGACGGAGAGGACAAAATAAATATTTTGTTTTGATTACACATATGTGACATAAATAGCAACTGGTTAGAATTTTAACAAGATGCGAGACTGTTGTTAAAGAGTGCAAACCATTTAACCATAGTTTAAATTTAGCATTTGTTGATGAAACAATAGTTCCTACTTAATCAGTTGCTAAATTGTTTAACAAATTGTTAAAATATAACAAGCGGATATGAAACTTGGCATAAATATATTTTTGCAAATATTAAAGAATATAAAATTCTCTATCCGATACATTTAAATTTTTTATTATATCTTCTACAGATTCACAGATAAATATATAAAATATTCTGTTGTAATAAATCTCGCAGCCCAAATAACTCCATAGAAACCACTTGACAAAATCAAATGTTTGTAATTGACGGATAAATGTCAGTGTCAAACAGAATAGAATAGATATTTCTGAAGGCTTTTTCTGGGAAGTACATTAAATATTTCTTATTTTATTATAAATTATATATTTAAAATTATAGATAGGTACATAATATGTATAATAATATACCATTTAGAAAAATCGCCAATTTCCTTAATGAATTAGAAGAAATTCAAACATTTAGAACAGAAGGAGAGAATTGAATGGCACTCTGAAATATGTTGTAAACTGCGAATTTAAATTTTCGTTTTTTTCGTAAAATAAAAATAAATTATGATTAATTTTAGTCTCATTTTGCGTAGTTTTTTATTAAGAACAACTTTTTTATTTACAACTTTCTTAATAGGTCAATAACTATAATATAATGAAAACTATAATATTGTATTCCCTATACAGGATGTTAAAAAATAAGTGTTCCAAATTATGAGGGCATATAGTACTCAACAAAATGAGTAAAAAAAGTTGAATCAACATGGGTCCGATCTTCAATAGTTTCCGAGATAAATGACAATCAAAAATGAGTTTTTTCGGTGTTTACTTCTGCTATCTCGAAAACTGTAAGAGTTACGACTTTGATTAAATGAGACCTTTCAGAGACCTTTCAGAGGTCGTCTTAGATGAGTTTTTGTTTTTCAAAAAAAATCAAATAATTGTACTAAGACAAAAGTTGTGGCGACCTTTGCTAATATTTAGTTTTCAAATAACTTCGTAACTATTAGAAAGTGAAAAAAATGTTTATTATAAAATGTTATTCTTTTCTTATAGTCTATTTACTGGCAAAGACAAAATTTTGTTCTACCACTATCTTAGTCAATTTTTCTTCGATTCTAATACAAAATGGCCTGTTTCTCAAAAACAGTTGAAGATCGGACCCATGTTGATAATAGTTTTTTACTTATTTTAGTCAGTACTATATGCCCTCATAATTTGTAACGTTCATTTTTTAACACCCTGTATAACGGATTCCAAGTAGACACCTGGTGTATGTTATTACTATACCTCTAGTATATAAAATCAATCTCGTGTACAATATTCTAAAGACAATTGCACCAACAAGCTTTAAATTTTAATCAAGGTTTAAACAAAAAGATGCAAATCGAAAATGTGACAGCAATAGATTTCGATGTAATATTATCTATGTACACCAAAATTAATATTTAAATTATGTTGATGCAACTGGCCAGAAATTCAAAGTTAGTATTTGAGTACAAATGAAAATATTTAATGTATTAGGTATTATTTGTTTATGGATAGGGCATTGGAGTTTTTTGTTTGAATGACAAAAATAGCAGAGCATATTTTTACCCCAAAAACCGAAGAATGTGGCAGGAATAAAATTTTAAAAATGTCAAGATCATAAATTGAGAAAAATTTTCGGTTATAATTAAAATGTGATAAAGTTTGCTAAATTCGTTAATTATGAATATAAATTAAAAAGATTTCCCGTTGTATAGGAATGTGGTTAAGCGTCGCGGAACTTAAAAAAAGTTGGGAGAAAGTTTATAAGTAGAGCAAATGAGAAAAAAGCAAAGCCAACAACTTTGTTTGGCCGAAGATGTTTAAATTTCAAGAAGTTAACTCATTAAATACAAGTGTCATATTTACAGAATATCATTAATTATATTTCGTTCGTGGTCCTTTCTCAGCATGAATACGTAATGAAGTAGGAATAAATAATTATCATCATCAACAACACGATAGAGCCCTATTTAAGCTTTGGTCTCATACTCTCGTTTCATGAACAACGGGGTAATACAACGTACTCAAAATTAAAATACAGTCAGAAAAAATTGACTATGTCGGATCCAGCAATAAAACTATAAGTATCGTAATTATGACAAAGCGGCATATCGCTCACTATTTGCTTTACAACAATGGATGCCAACTGCCAGTTATTTGCGCCGCTCTATTGGAATGAAAACATGCATTGCACAGTACTTCTAGCTGCTCTGAGTACGTTGTATAGCAAAATAATCTCACTGTTCCTCTGACATAAATGCTATTTTTGTTTGAAATAATTTTTGGAATTACAGTTCTTATTCTCATAAGAAATTATTTCAAACAAAATTAGAACTTATGTTGAAGGAACAGTAAGACTATTTTACTATACAGACCACGTGTTTATTTTAACACAGAGGCGCAAAAACTGATTTTTAAAATTAATTCGTTCGCAAACTACTGGCAATTGAAAGTTTGTATGACATATCATGTTCTAAGCAATTTGATTGGTTACCTAAGTGTAAAAAACCTGTTGTGGCCAGCACAAAACCTTCCGTCAATTCAATGTATTTTGTACAAATCCGATACCAAAAGTTCCCTGGAAAAGATTCTATATATCCTGTAAAATTGTAACACGGACACACTATTTTTTACAAATTCCATATTGCAAGTTCCTTTGAAAAGATTCTATAAATCCAATATAATTATAACACGAATGTACATTCTGTAAATTGCACTTCACACTTCCTCATTCCTCTCCAACGCATCTTCTTCACACAGTTCTTCCTTTCTCAAATATTCTACTACACAGTTCTTCCATCTTCTCTTTGGCCTTCCTCGTACTTCCGGCATTAAAACTGCAAGTCACTTACGATGGACACTCTGTCACTTATGTTACTTTCTGATCTTATACTTTTCACTTTGGTTTTGCACTTGACACTGACATCTGTCAATTAGAATTTTTTTAATATATCTGCTGTTTCCATATTTTTTGCAAAGCTGACTGACTTTTGAAAGTTAACCTCTCTTAATCTCTCTATATCTATTGAATATGAAGGAAAATGTATAATCAAATCGTATAAGAGAATAAGTTTTTCTTTCATATTAATGATCATAAATTGTCGAAAAATGATATTTAACTGCGTTTTTTCCAGAAAAACTGTTAAAAACTTCAAATAAGGGTACTTCCGGTTGACCAATTATAACCAAAATCTAATCAGCTCTTCACATGGTTGTAAAGGAGAGGAATACGAAAGAATAATAAGTTTTAGAATTGTAGTTCTGGAGTTATCGTCGGAGAAAAATTTGTTACACACACACACACACACACACACACACACACTCAGACACACACACACACACACACACACATACATACATACATACATACATACATACAGACATCAATGTAAAATTAGTAAAATCGTATTCTAGGGATCTTAAAACGTGCTTTTCATTAAAAAATTCAGAATTTTAAATAATTATATCTCGCTTATTATATTAAATTTTTAACCACGTTTGCACTAAAATTTTTAATTCATCTGTTATTTAAAAATAACACTTGACATTTTTCAAAAGATTTCAGTCTCTGAATCAACCTCTCGGTCATTTATCAGAGACTGGTTCACTCAACCAGAACCACAGACGCGTTTCACTCTTATTGTCGCTCTTCAGTGTAGTGAACTGACGCCTCTAGGACTTGATGAGTAAGGTAAGCGGATAATAAACATCCCAAAAAGATAAGATGACTGCAGAAGAAAGCAACTACATGTAGAGCCATCTATCGAAACACCGTGAGCGTAGCCAGCCGCAACTATTAATAAAATTACAATAAAGTACGTTGTCGATAGTTGGTCCTACATGTAGTTATTTGTTTCTGTAGTCATCTTATCTTTTTGGGATGTTTATCATATCATCCGCTCGCTCAACCTTACTCAGTGCGTCTGTGAGTCGTACAGGTGTCACTACACCATACTGAAGAGCTCTAATAAGAGCGATATGCGTCTGTGGTTTTAGTTGCGTGAGCCAATCTCCGATAAATGACCGAGAGGTTGATCAGAGACTGAAATCTTGAGAAACATGTAGAGCATTTTTTAAATATCTATTAAGAAAAATCTGTTGTGGCCAGCACAAGACCTCTCGCCATTTCTATATTAGGCTATATAAGTATTGTATTGCACTTCGCTTTCGAACCGTCGTTTTATAACAAAATCTTACAGAACATTACCCAAATATTGTTTTTTATTATATTTAACTTGTCTTCACATATAATTCTAATTATATCTATTTTTCATTGTATGAGGAAGTTTCTAAATGTCAAAGCATGCCAAAGATTGTTCCAATTCATTAACCAGATTGGCGGTATTTCAGATGGATATATGCATTTTACCACATTTTTACCTATAATTTCAAATATTTAATTAATAAAACAATAAGAAAAGTTAAATATACTTCCCAGAAAAAGCTATCAGAATGTCACTAAAACTGTTGATATTTGACAATGACATGTGTCATGTTATAAACATTGGAATTTGTCAACTTGTTTCCTTAGTTCCTTGGCCTCTGCGATTAGTTTACTCTATAAATTATAGAGTCTTTATCTCTAAATCTATACAAGATATAATAAAATTTTTAAGTGTATTAGATGGAGAATTGTATGTTCTTCAATATTTAATAAAAAAAACTCCCAAAAAAATATATTTAGAAGATTTTTTCTAAGAAACTACTACTTCCGGTTGTTCAATTGTTACCAAAACCTTTTCAGCTCTTCCCAGGAATGCCAGATTGAGGAAACTGAAGTTAAATATTTTTTAAGTCTTATAGTTTTAGAAGAATCGTGACTACAACATCCAGACATACATACATACATACACACACACACACACACACACACACACATCCACACACACACACACACACACACACACACACACACACACACACACACAGACATCATTTTTAAAATGTTATAATCGGATTGTAGGGACCTTAAATCGTGCTTATTCAATAAAATCTGGATATGCGAATTTTAGCATGAATCCAATACCTCTCTTAGCAAGAGGTAAAAAAATTGGTATTAATTGCTATTGAAACCTATCAATTTCTACGTTTACACTACGACCGACTTTTTTTTTGGAACTCAAACTTCGGTTTCAGTTAGTATGAAATCGCGTTAAGCAATAAAATGAAATAAAAATCTCCAGTAACGTGTGTCGTGGATTGTAGCGACAGTTGTTGGCAACACGCGATGTATATGATCGTGATTCGAACCACAAAATCATTTCGTTCTGCCACTGAACACGAACAGGACCGGATCTGCCCATACGACACGCCACTTAGATAAAATTGCCATCGAAAATGCTAAATCATACCCTTGCCGAGGATTTTGCACGGCGTCTTTTTAAATCACTTCAAGAATGTATTGCACATTGTTTTCATACTGTGCAGCAAGTGTATAATTTGCAATTAAATGAATATTGCCATATTTCTGATTAACATTGAATTGTTAGTGTATTGTTTTGTGACGTATTATGCTCTCCAAATTTAATACTAAGTTAGGTCTAATTTACTTGTCACTGACATGTACTACTAATTAGAGAAGCAAAACAGGAAATAAGATCTCAAGAAGGAGTAGTAGTAATATTAAGAAGAGATATTTACAGAAATTAAAATGTTGAGAGTTCGTATCAGCAAGATTATTAAAAATAGAAATTCATTTTGAACGGATACGAAACACAAGAGTCATAGTAGCTTACGAACCAAATGAAAATGACAAAAATGAATAAATAAATAAATTCTGGGATTTAAAGAAGATTGTATCCAAAAGAAGAGGTTTTTATTACCATACCATAGGTTATTAATATAATTTATGTTAAGTTTTTTATAAAGATACAGTATATTATTTATTTGTATTACTTTTTATTTAATAAATATATGTATACAATATAATTATGAATTTTATTAAAAAGTAAACTGCTAATATATGGGGAACTAGTAATTAACAAATTAACGAATTGTGTATATGTACTTAAAGGATAACGGGTAATTAAAGGGTATCGGGTAATTAAGGGGTAAAGAGTACAATATGCGGGTAGTTGTTTCGGGTACTCGGGTACCAAAATTATCGCAATTCGTCATTCCTACTAAAAATCATTGGCGATTTCAACGACCGAGTAGAAAAAGAAACAGTGACGAAATAAATGTATTGGTTCGTACGGAGACCAAATTAGAACGTCATCACGCAAATTAACTCGACAAATGTAGTGGGTATGGGCTTTAATTAAAGTTGATTCTTTTAAAATCTGTCAAGCTTTCGTGTGTAATACCGAGATTTATTTTTTTCGGCTTCCCTGTATATTTGGGAACATTGCAGGCCATGTCGTATTAATTTGGCATCTTCCTTCCATCCTGTTAAAACTTCAAGATAATTAGGCAAACCGTTTGGCAGTAGCCTTTGATTGAAGTAAACTACTTTCTCGTACTCCGCCGGAATTATATTAGTGTATGTCAATATGAAATTCTGAGTGAAACTTAAAAAAATCCGCTACAGAAATGTACGAATTTTTGAAGAATGTTTATGGTGATGAGAGTCTATCTAGTACTCAAGTTTTCGAGCAGTTTAGATTTAAAGAAGGAATAAAAGAGATCGGAGACGATTAGCGCCTTGGTGGCAATATTTGTTTTGTGTAATTTTATATATTGTCAATGTTCTACTTGTTATTTAATTACCACACCTTGTATATACAGGTGTCTCTTAAATAGGGAACAACATGGATTAACCACAGATTCCTGAGGCTAAAATAAGACGATTTAACAAAACTTGCTTCTACCGGAAAGTGTACCATTTGGCCAGAAATCTGCTTCAAAGTTCTTCGAAAAAAAATTAATTTTGCTTATAATAACAGAACGCTTTATATGATTTGGATGAAATTTGGTATGACAGTTCATATGGTTATAAGTCATCTTTTAAGGTGATACTTGTTATTATTAGTGAACCACTGGTATATGAAACTTAGGTGTCCCAACATTGATTAGACCGTAACTTTTTAATGGCCAAGCCGATAACATAATTTTTTTTTTTCATAAAGATACGTTCAATATCAAACTATTCTCTCTCTGTTTAATTTGTGATATCTGTTATGGTTCAGACAGAAAAAAATTAAACCAGAGTGACTGCATCGTGAATTTTTAATGACAGTAACGAGTTGTCAATCTTCTCAACTTGTGTAGGAGTAAGCTAACATATTTATTCGTGTTATTTATAATAAAGGTAGTAAAATACTATTAGGCCGAACAAACGGATGTTACTAGTTTCTGAATATTGCGAAGGAATTTTTTGACAACCCATAAACAATTGTTACTGTCATTAGAAATTACTTGTTTGACATTTGGATAGACTGTTAGATTAAATTTATTTTAAAAAAATTCACGATGCAGTCACTCAGGTTTTATTTTTTTCTGTCTGAACCGTAACAGATATCACAAATTAAACAGAGAGAGAAAAGTTTACTATTGAATGTATCTTTCTGAAAAAAAATAATTTCAGGTTATCGGCGTGGCCATTAAAAAGTTACGGTCTAATCAAAGTTGAGACATCTAAGTTTCATACAGTAGTGGTTCACTAATAGTAAGTATCACCTTAAAAGATGACATAACCATATGAGCTGTTATACCAAATTTCATCCAAATCGTATAAAGCGTTCTGTTATTATAAGCAAAATTAATTTTTTTTCGAAGAACTTTGAAGCAGAATTTTGGCTAAATGGTACACTTTCCGGAAGAAGCAAGTTTGGTTAAATCGTCTTATTTTAGCCTCAGGAATCTATGGTTAAGCCATGTCCCCCTATTTAAGAGACACCCTGTATAACATCTTGTGTTGGCG